>OX463844.1:44908641-44982477 GCA_949825065.1 Odontocerum albicorne | reverse complement strand
ATATATATATATATATATATATATATATATATATATATATATATATATATATATATATATATATATATATATATATATATATATATATATATATATATATTAGGTCCTTACATATGAAATTGGCGTTTTGCCGTACTGGCAACTTTGATCTCAAATATCTTCTCTTTGGTTAGGAATTCCAAATTCAAATTTATACAGCTATTTACTCAAGTATTTGTGTTTCGAAAATTATAATTCATTTGTTTTTTCCTCAATTGTTTTTTTTCTTTGCGTCACTCAGTTTACAAAATGGAAAACTTGAAATATCGCTTTATTTACGAGTACGAGTTCCACCGTGGCACCAGTGCTGCAGAAACGGCTCGAAGGATTAATGATGTGTATGGCGACGGTGCCGCAAAAGAAAACACAGTGCGTTTTTGGTTCCAACGTTTTCGTTCTGGAAATTTCGACCTGCAGAACAAGCCTCGTGGAGAAAGTTGATAATGAAGAATTGAAGGCTATAGTGGAAGCGGATCCATCGCAAACCACGTCCGAGTTAGCTGCAGGCTGCGGTGTTAGTGATAAAACTGTTTTAATCCACTTGAAGCAAATTGGGAAGGTGAAAAAGCTTGAAAGATGGGTACCTCACGAATTGAGTGAAGCAAATCAACAAACGCGCGTTGACTGCTGCGTTGCATTACTCAACCGGCACAATAATGAAGGGATTTTGAATCGAATCATTACCTGTGATGAAAAGTGGATCCTGTATGATAATCGGAAGCGCTCATCGCAATGGCTGAACCCTGCCGAACCAGCCAAACCATGCCCCAAGCGAAAATTGACTCCAAAAAAGTTACTTGTGAGCGTTTGGTGGACTAGTGCTGGTGTCGTTCACTACAGTTTTCTTAAATCTGGCCAGACGATTACGGCAGATGTCTATTGTCAGCAACTGCAAACCATGATGGAAAAGCTAGCTGCTAAACAACCGAGGCTGGTTAATCGCTCTAGGCCACTGCTGCTTCATGATAACGCTAGACCACACACTGCACAACAGACGGCTACCAAATTAGAAGAGCTTCAATTGGAATGTCTAAGACATCCACCGTACTCTCCGGACCTTGCCCCAACAGATTACTATTTTTTTCGAAATTTGGATAACTTCTTGCAAGGGAAAAAATTCAACTCCGATGGGGCAGTCCAAACCGACTTCAAAGATTTTATTGATTCCCGTCCGAATGGTTTTTTTAGTAAAGGGATCGATGAACTACCTATGAGATGGCAAAAGTGCATAGATAGCAATGGTACATACTTTGATTAAATAAATATATTATATTAAAAAAAATCAACTTTATGTTCCTCCCAAACAAAACGCCAATTTCATATGTAAGGACCTAATATATATATATATATATATATATATATATATATATATATATATATATATATATATATATATATATATATATATATATATATATATATATATATATATATATATATATATATATATATATATATATATATATATATATATATATATATATATATATATATATATATATATATATATATATATATATATATATATATATATATATATATATATATATATATATATATATATATATATATATATATATATATATATATATATATATATATATATATATATATATATATATATATATATATATATATATATATATATATATATATATATATATATATATATATATATATATATATATATATATATATATATATATATATATATATATATATATATATATATATATATATATATATATATATATATATATATATATATATATATATATATATATATATATATATATATATATATATATATATATATATATATATATATATATATATATATATATATATACTATATATATATATATATATATATATATATATATATATATATATATATATATATATATATATATATATATATATATATATATATATATATATATATATATATATATATATATATATATATATATATATATATATATATATATATATATATATATATATATATATATATATATATATATATATATATATATATATATATATATATATATATATATATATATATATATATATATATATATATATATATATATATATATATATATATATATATATATATATATATATATATATATATATATATATATATATATATATATATATATATATATATATATATATATATATATATATATATATATATATATATATATATATATATATATATATATATTATATATATATATATATATATATATATATATATATATATATATATATATATATATATATATATATATATATATATATATATATATATATATATATATATATATATATATATATATATATATATATATATATATATATATATATATATATATATATATATATATATATATATATATATATATATATATATATATATATATATATATATATATATATATATATATATATATATATATATATATATATATATATATATATATATATATATATATATATATATATATATATATATATATATATATATATATATATATATATATATATATATATATATATAAATATATATATATATATATATATATATATATATATATATATATATATATATATAATATACTGACTTCAGCTACCACCTTATAATCCTTAACTTCAACTCACATATACGAGTATTTATTAGCTTCAACTCACTATATATATATATATATATATATATATATATATTATATATATATATATATTATATATATATATATATATATATATATATATATATATATATATATATATATATATATATATATATATATATTATATATATATATATATATATATATATATATATATATATAATATATATATATATATATATATATATATATATATATATATATATATATATATATATATATATATATATATATATATATATATATATATATATATATATATATATATATAAATATATATATATATATATATATATATATATATATATATATATATATATATATATATATATATATATATATATATATATATATATATATATATATATATATATATAATATACTGACCTCAGCTACCACCTTATAATCCTTAACTTCAACTCACATATACGAGTATTTATTAGCTTTATGATGTACTTGAAGATACTGCTTTTTGGGATGTTTTGTGAGATTTTGTGATTATATAAGAACCCTACGCAGATACACTTCACTACCCCTAAACACGAATGGGATACAATCACATATCGAAAGATCTAAAAAGGTTTCTTTTTAGTTAATCTTTCCTTGATAATTTTTTTGAGGTTTTCTTACCAAATATGCTTTTTTAAACATATGCAGATGAGGACCAGTTCCTAATTTAATATCTGCAGCCACCATTTTCCAATCTTTACACTCAACTAGTTTTCTCATTATATTTTTTATCTGTTAATAATAGTTGTTTCGAATCCGGTGTGAGGGCGCCCTTGAAAAGAGCCTGCTCCCTAGCCTTGAGGAGAGCATGCTCTCTAACCTTAAGGAGAACCTGCTATCTAGCCTTGAGGAGAGCCTGCTCTCTAGCCTTAAGGAGAGCCTGATATCTAGCCTTGAGGAGAGCCTGCTCTCTAGCCTTGAGGAGAGCCTGATCTCTAGCCTTGAGGAGAGCCTGCTCTCTAGCTTTGAGGAGAGCCTGCACTCTAAATTTATAATTTTTCGTTTTATTATTTATATTGTTTTCACATTTTTCAAAACTCCCCCCTTCCCTTTAGTTAACTTTATTTATTTTTTATTATTTTGTGTAAATGGTTATTTTTTATTATTTTGTGTACATGGTATAACTAGCGGGATAATTGTTTTACATCAATGTTTCCCAACTTAAGACTTTAAAAAGCACAAACCACCCTCTTGCCAGGATGGAATGCATTATTACGTACATATATATGTTACATATATTTCTCTGTTGCGGTAGGCAGACAGAACAAAACACCAGAATTTCTTTAGATGCTTTAGAGACTAAAAATAAAATTTTATAGAGTATTATTATACTTTATTTAATTAATGTTAGAATCCAACAATAATTAGTTGTTAGTTCATAATGAATTTGGGTTCCAATCCAATTTTGAGCAAAGTCTTAATTTTTCAGCGCTAACTCAATTAAGGGTGCAGTATAAACAATTAAAAATGAATTAATTGTTTTTAAAAAGTTTGAGCTTTACAGATTTATTTGATTAGACAGATTTGAGGCTTACAGGAATCTCCGCTTGGGCGTGTGGATGGCGCGGAAGGGGGATAAGGTTTCCTTGCGCACACCGCTCTGCACTTCGCAGTCACGCGATGAAATCTTAGAACTTCATCATTCGCGTCCATTTTGTTCATATTTAATTCAATTAAAAGGGTCAAGGGGGACTCCCGCTTGTAAAGCTTATTCATTCATTCATTCATTCCAACTATCAATTAAATTGAAAGCAAAAAATAATTTTGATTAAATTGATAGTATATAACATAAATTATTCGATTGATCTCTTAAACGTTATCATTGTAATTTATTTTTAAAAAACACTGTTTATTCTACTTTTTTGTGACGGTATAACTCTACCGGTTTCAAGGCTTTCACCTCATCTTCAGGGGAGCGCAAACAAGACTAAATACTGTTCGAACTGGTACCGATATAGACACTTCAACGGTTGGAGGCTGGGGGGTGAGGAAGGCTAGGGATAATTTCGGCCAAGAGCGGAGAGATTTGGGGAAATAACTGTTCAACAGATGCTCCGATCGGTATACTGACTTAGAAATTTCTAGGGCCTCTAATCTGTCCAATCTATTTCCGTTGCCACTAATATGTAAGAATTTGGCATCATCGATAGAAAAAGTATGATTCTCACGGTGACAATGATTAGCCATTTCAGAATAAATTAGAGGATTTGTTAAGGCAGAAACAGTGTTTGTTAAAAATAAATTACAATGTCTTTAAACCTCCACAACGTTAATGCCTTAACTATAAACAACATAAACGTTATCATTTGTCTTACCCTTCCTAGATTTAACTCTTTTCGGTGCCTTCGTTTAAACAGCGTCGTTTAAAAAACAAAATATCCTCAAGGAAGCCTAAACTCGAAACTAAAATCCACTATTTATTAGTGACAGAGTGTAAGAATAAAAAATTAGTGACTGCAGTGCTTCGATTGGGTAGTTCCGCGCATCTGCATATGTTCAGGAAAAAAATATTTGGTAAGAAAACTTACCAAGGACGATGAACTACAAAGAAACCTTGGAAGATCTTCTGATATGTGATAGAAACACATTTGGCTTTAGGTATATTGTATAAAGTATTCATATACTGTCATACTTTTGAATAAGACCTTCCAAAAAATAATAAAGTATTTCTAAGATTAATTCGATAAGTGCTGCAGATTTTTCATTTATTTTATAATTGTAATTTTTTCGTTAATACTCGTATTACTATTTTATTTTTATCTTGTCTCGTTTTTTGACACACAATAACCTATTGAGCCAGCTATAGTGGCTTAAATACATTATTTCATAACAGATCCTTTTATCTCGTCTCATTTTCTGACACATAATAACCTATTGAGCCAGCTCTAGTAGCTTAAAAACATTATTTCATAACAGATCCTTCTATTTCGTCTCATTTTCTGACACACAATAACCTATTGAACCAGCTCTAGTGGCTTAAATACATTATTTAATAACACACCTTTTTATCTTGTGTCGTTTTCTGACACACAATAACCTAATGTGCCAGCTTTAGTGGCTTAAATACATTATTTAATAACATACCCTTTTATCTTGACTCGTTTTCTGACACACAATAACCTATTGAGCCAGCTCTAGTGGCTTAAATACATTATTTAATAACATACCTTTTTATCTCGTCTCGTTTTCTGACACACAATAACCTATTAACCAGCTCTAGTGGCTTAAATACATTATTTCATAACACACCCTTTTATCTTGTCTCGTTTTCTGACACACAACAACCTATTAAGACAGGTATCGTGGCTAAAATACATTATTTAATAACATATCCTTTTATCTTGTGTCGTTTTCTGACACACAATTACCTATTGAGCCAGCTATAGTGGCTTGAATACACTATTTAATAACATACCCTTTTATCTTGACTCGTTTTCTGACACACAATTACCTATTGAGCCAGCTATAGTGGCTTAAATACATTATTTAATAACATACCCTTTTATTTTGTCTCATTTTCTGACACACAATAACCTATTGAGCCAGCTTTAGTGGCTTAAATATATTATTTAATAACAGATCCTTTTATCTCGTCTCATTTTCTGACACACAATAACCTATTGAGCTAGCTCTAGTAGCTTAAATACATTATTTCATAATAGATCCTTTTATTTCGTCTCGTTTTCTGACACACAATAACCTTTTGAACCATGATTCAGCTCTAGTGACTTAAAAACCTTATTTCATAACAGATCCTTAGAATTGGTTTAAAATTAATGCTTTATGAAAATATGTAAATTAAAAACAGTTAGTTTTATCAGGTGGCAGTGTGGTGCAGTAGTTATAGTACTTTTTTTACCTGTAAGTCTTTCTTAATCGGAAATTATTGTAGTCTATGTGGTCTATGGTCAATTGAACGTATTCATACAAAAGGATCTTAGTAAAAAACACAATTTATTCGTTGTTTATACTTAAGACATTAACGTTGTGGAGGTTTAAAGACATTGTAATTTATTTTTATCAAACACTGTTTATTCCACTTTTTTGTAACGGTATAACCCTACCGGTTTCATGGCTTTCCTCTCATCTTCAGGGGAGCACAAACAAAAATAAATTACAACAATTTATTCGGTTTATTTGAAATATTGAAAAAGTATATATTATTTTTGGCAGTGCAAAAATGTCAAACTCAGTTGTGACTACTTCATAATTAAATTTCAAACAAGCCTGTTTAAAGCAACGTGATGGCTCATAAATAATCTCAGAAAGGATAAAATATGGGTTGGGTATTTTATGCATATATACGTCTAATGTTTTCAAGCTTCTTGGTGTACTCGGTGTTTTAAAAAAAAACTATTGTATATTTTATAGTTTCGTTGCACACATATTTTAAAAAAAGATTTCGTTGTAACCATTTAAAAACGTCTGGTACCAGCGGAAATTAAACCCGCAACCCCCGAGCTGGAACACAAGTGTCTTACTTACTAGACTACGGATGTTGTTAACTACCAAATATTTCAAATTTAATTTTGTCTATGAACACTCGTAAATAACTTTTAAGTTGTTTCGATAAAAACAAAAATCAAAATTATATAACGGAACAAGTTCTCAAGGTGCTTTGAATGTTAATTATACGAGTACAAAGCTAATGCTAGGTTTGATAAATTATTGTTTATTAAAACATATTATGAACGTTTTCATACTTCATAATTATGATCATGATTAACAGTTCGACATGTTTTATCAAGCTATAGTTGACTTCATCGAAAGTGCAATTGATTTTTCGGTAGTTGAATTATATTGTTTATACAAAAACATGTAAAAAAATAGCTTTCTTATGTGAATTAAGTTTATAATTTTTTGATATTAAAAGCTTGATATAAAAATGTTAAAATTTATAATATTTTTCATAGTGTTGGTGGTCGATCATTTAGAAAGGGTGAAGACTTTAAATATTCATTTGTGCACCAAAGTTTGCGTGAGAAATATCCATTAAAGGAACTCTTTAATTATGGTATTTTCCCCCTTGCACTAAACTAAATCGTAGAATGCCCAAGATAGGTATAACTTGTCTTCTTCAAAACCAGTTACTGTCTTATGTTCATCCAAACCCTTCATGCAACCTTTCCTGAAGATATAATATTTGAAAACAATTTAACCAACAAATATTTATTTTTAAAATTATTTTTAATATTAAGTGTGGAAACCTTATTAATACCTTTTAAACATTAGTGACCTAGTTGATAAGAATCTGGTATTCCATAAGGGATTTTTGGACTCAATACCATGGTACAAAAAAAAACTGGTATCTGTCTGGTTAAAGAGCTGGTCTGGTTATAAAAAATGTACGCCCTGGATGCATGGAAGTATTGTTGCATGCAATTTTTTTTCCAAAAAAGCATTAAGATGAATTGTGATTAACTAGCCTTTTCCTCTGGTCCTTTGTTTCTTTTGCATGTTATAATGTGAGATAAAGGGAAAAGTCTAGTTTACTGGGGACACGACAAATGAAAAGGAGCAAACTAAATCCATTAAAATTGCGTGTATAAATTAAATTACCTGTTGTTTTTTCGCAAATTGTGTATTAACATTTTTTTTTATCATGTTTAAATAAAATAAAATAAATAAAAATAAATGTTGCTGGGACATAGGTTTCATTTTGAGTGGACAGCTTTACTTCTATTGAAATATTGCGGTAAACACTACTAGCCATAATAAGTAAATTAAAGTTATTCCACTCAGTATGAAAAAAGGAAACCAGATTTAAACCGTTCTCGAAAAAAAATGGATGTTAACGGGAATCGAAACCGTCTACCCCAGGTTGTAAAATAGGTGTTTTATCAAATGAGTGAAGACGGTTGTATCTTAGCATGAATTAGTTAAATTGCTTGCTGATAAAATAAAAGTTCCTCCCTCTATATTTGAAAGACTTCAATACTCTGAAATTTAGAAACACATTACTCCGCACGTGTCAGTGAATCTACTTCACAATAGCGGAAGGGAAACAGAAAAGTGAAGGTTGACATCGTATTTCAGGATATTTGCCCATTGTTTTATGGAAAAGTCACGAAATAATCCTTTTTATTTACTTTAAGATAAAAGCCTTGAATATTTGAGAGACTTCTGATTGTAAGCCTACGCGGGGCGCACATTAGGAGCGAGATTGTTCTCGGGTGATTTTGAAAAATTCAGCACTTTGAAATTTGAGTGTGTTCTTGGAATGAGAGAGCTAATATTCAAATGTAGCAAATCCAAACATAGCGAAAGTAAGGAAAGCACAATATTACTCCGCGAGAGTAAACACTTGTATTAAAATATTCAGCCCGCTGGAATGAAGCCTTAATATATACAGGGGTGGTATTCGAAGCTTTTAAGCCCATCAAATAGTCCTCAGGCAGTTTGTCCAAAGTTGATATGATGACATATTTGATTGTGATTTTGAGATTTTCTCCTGATTCATGATCAAATATAAGAATCTATTCATTCTATGTATGATCTTTCTCTTTTTCTTCATCGTGTTTTCAATTCTGAGGGTCGCGGTCTTCTGGTATGGCTCAAACTCGACCCACTACCTGTCTCCATCCCTCCAAGTTCTGATCCACGTTGAATGGAGCGTTTAAAAAGTATTATGTTTACTCCTTTATTTGATCTGTTCATTTCATAGGACACTTTCCTTTTGTTCGCCTTCTCTCAACGTTCCCCGAGATCACTAGCTTTTCCAGACTTTCACCAGTCTTACAGCAACATACCCAAAATACGTTATGATTTTTTTACTGCATGTTTTCGGTAAAATCCAATTCTTGGAAGATAGCGACGTTCTCTCCATTGAGCCAATTCTAATTTCAATGGTTACCAGAATATATGTACATAAACCAGCCCTTACATCTTTGAAGTAAAACTTTTTTGTTTCTTACATCTTTGAAGTAAAACTTTGTTGTTTCTTACATCTTTGAAGTAAAACATTGTTGTTTCTTACATCTTTGAAGTAAAACTTTGTAGTTTCTTACATCTTTGAAGTTAAACGTTGTTGTTTCTAACATATTTGAAGTAAACTTTGTTGTTTCTTACATCTTTGAAGTAAAAAAAAATGAAAAAGGGGTAGTAACTTAACAAAATGGAAAAAAAACGTGAAAACCTCCGTGGCCTTGCAGATAAGATACCTGTTTTCCATTCAGGTGGTAGATTCGATTTCCGTTGAAAATCTTATTATTTGAAAATAGGGTTCCATTACCGATGTTCATTTAACACCCCCAAAGAGATTGAGAGATAACTGAAAATCAACGACCCTGGGATAATGGAAAACAAAACGAATCTATTGCAAGATGAAGAAAAATAATTTATATGGATGATTAAGGTGAAAAACACTGCAAAAATTGTTGATAATACTTTATAAGTTTCTTAAAATGTCTTTCAGTGAAAGAGAACATTCCTACATATATAGATTATTTGGACCTATTACTCTGTATATGGAGAAATTCAAGAACTCAACGGAATACTTAAATGCGATAGGTTAAATTACCATTTTTTTAAGAATAGATATTACTAAAGTCATAGGTATACTTATTACCCTCGAACACTAAAAAAATCGGTGTCGTTCGACGGCAATAGCACACCGTAGGGTTCGAACCGACGACCTTCCGCACAGAAGTCCAGTGCGTTACCGCGCAGCCATGCACCATTTTCAACCATCTACGAGTATCATAAATTAGCTTGCAAGATTTAAGGTATGGTGCTGAAGAGAGGTGTATGGATGATAAATAGTAAATATCGATATTTAATATCTTACAGATCTGAAAGGAAGTTTCACATCACATTAGTCAAGATTGATGCCTGGGAGTAAAATGTGGACGCGAAAATTAATGAAATAAGTCAATTAAATGTGATGAAAATGCGTGCACTGAAATAAACGTGTGATTTTTTAACATATTACAAAAAAAATATATTAATTTTTCCTAGTCTTGAAGTCCTAAAACATATGTCGTCCAAATAGCATATTATAGTCGATAATAATTTAGATGTCTCTGATTTCTAATAACTTATGTCATATTATTCTTCCATTTGTAAATAAAATGGGGTGCGAGTTGTCATGCACATATTTCAATTATATAATTGAAAGCATTTCATTTTACTCACGTCCTGATGCAATGCAGAAAAAAATTATATTCGCGAGTGAAGATTTTAATTTTAACATTCAGCTTTCAGTTGATATGTAGTGACGGTATTATTGTAATTTATTTAACTTTTTACCTGCTCTTGCCTGAATGAGTTTGAGAAAACGAAATTTCGTAAAATATTCAATAACGCTGAAATTGTCTTTTCTCCATTATTGTGTTCAATGCCATATTTTATTTTAAAAATTGATTTAAAATGTGTTTGTACTAGCAGTTTGTAGTTAACCTCTTGAATACTTTTATACAATCACTTTTATATAGTTGCAATAGTAATTTAGTATTGGTCAAATTTAAACGAAAAATGCTCCAAATGGTTTTCGAAATTTTCAGAATGCTAGCAATATCTCGTGTAATAAAAAGTTGATTTTTCTCAATAAAAGTCTTGATTTGGTCGTTATCTGTAGTAATAAGCTATTCAGAGCGGTCACCATCTCAGATATTTCACCGTTATGGATTTTTTAAAACACACTTGACACACAGGATCGTTTATTGCATTGTCACCGTACACACAAAAAAATGTGTCGCTTTTTTGCGGTGGTAAAAAAGCATCAAGTAACGAAAAGCAATTTATATTGTTCCATCTTTAAAATTACGTCAAAAAATGTTCCAGCTATATAAGTACACAAAGGTGATAAAATGTGCGTAATTATTATCTTTTATAATAGTGTACATTTTGCACGTTTTAATTCAATTAGGAACAAAAAAATGTATTTTTGACATCTATCCCAGAAATATAAAACTTCTTTCCGAATAACACAATATGTTTTCACTACAGTGCGCACCCAGTTCAAGGTGGCGATTGACCATTAATCTTTAAGAAACTATTCATAAAACCGTTAATATTAGTATAGACATGATAATAAAGACACTCAAAATTTAAAGAACCACCCAGAAAAAATTATTTAGGCAATTGTAGAGGTAAGTCGAAAATAATTTACGGACGCGTTGCTGTATTTATTTGACAGAATTTTGAAAGCATAGCCACCTTCATCCTTAAGGCGATATAAAGAAAATATTACCATATTTTATAATGTTAAAACCATGGAATAATTCTTTATAACTAACGGAAGAAAAAAAAACCAGTGGAAATCTTTATCATAATTGTGGTTAATTTCAAGAATTTTTAAATCTTAAAACTTATAAAACTTTTATAAAAAGAATTTTTTCTTAAAAAAATTAAGGTTTTTTTTTACAACGAGTCACGGTTTATAAAATGTATTTTCCGAGATTTTAATTTTGTGGCGAGAATGATGCCTTTGTTTCTGAATATTACAAAGAAAACTTATACAAACTTTACGAAACAAATGAGAAACTTTCAATTTATTTAACTTTTTACCTGCTCTTGCCTGAATGAGTTTGAGAAAACGAAATTTCGTAAAATATTCAATAACGCTGAAATTGTCTTTTCTCCAAAAAATGTGGGGTAAATTGTGAGGCTCGTGTACCCATCATTACTCCCACGAGCTTTAAAATTGGAGTTGAGACCTGAAATTTTTGTACAAATTTATTTATATAGAGGACACGATATTCACATAAAAGTTTTTTTTGAATTTTTTTAATAAATTAATTAAGGTTTTATGTATCATAAAATTATTATCATTGTTATCACATTTCGTTTAAGTGACACGTGATTTACTAAGCTAATTTTTGTCCAAAGGCACATGATTTGAGATATTTGAGGAAATGTAACATCACTAATATGGAGTTGTGTGGAATGAAATAATAAAAAGCTTCAATTTTATCATGAAACACCTTTCAGCGTGCGTGCTTTTTTTGTTAAAAATAATTTAGATGACTGCAATTATAGGTATCCATTTATCTTCAAATAATAGGCGTAAAAATACCTGTTACATAAAAAAATAGCGTTCCGAGTCATTTCCCGTGATATCGGATCATAAATTCGTCGTTACTAATACTATATTCTTCTCACACTGAGGTCGTCACTGGAGGAGTCCCTTTGGGCAGTTCCTTCTTCGTCACTATGTGACGTTACACCCATAAGAAAAATAAAGAAAATTTCAAACTTCTAGTGTAGATCGCGCTGGTTAGATACTTATTTTGTCGCCCTTAATAGCGTGGGTGGAGGTGGATCGAACTGAACTGAACTGTTATTTGAAGAGAGTATATTGCGTGACTTGAACCGGCGACCTTTCGCACCGCATTTCAGTGTGTTAGCTATGCACCTCAAACTGAAAATGGATTTAGATTTAAACCTTATCAATTATTTTCAATCTTTAACTGAGTTGGGTCAATGAATACATACAACCAATCTTATATCATTAATAATTATCAAGTTATTTAAAAGAAACTGCCCAAGTTTTGGTCAAAAGGTTTGATTTCTTTGTTCCGATCTATTCAACAATCTATCATTGGATTTGAATAGAGCGCTTTCATGTCCGGTGGTCTTTAGTAAATACAAGCCCGTTTTACATTCCAGTGTTTAAGCTTTGGCTGCACAATTTCGGAAGCTTTTGGTATTCAGATCGTATTAACGACGTTTTAGGTAGCTTTTAGTTACATAGACCGTCCAGCCAATCTTTTAAAATAGAAAAAAAAATCTCTCAACATAGGGACGAGCTATACATTGGACTACCTTGAAGAGTCCAGTTGGTTACTCTAGCCTCGTGGTGACTTGAGATAATTTTACAGTTTTCTCCAATTTTTGTGAAAAATTCGGTGACTTTCGAAATTTTAAAGGGTTTTCTGCACAATATGTAAATAAGTTTTTTTTCCCCACGTATCATCTTTTTTACGTTCTGTCGGTGCCACCGCTATCATTTTCGCACTATAGTGTGGCACTAGCAGATGAGTGGTTACCCTTCTTCCATAGCTCTTTCATCCAAGTATGAATATCAATTTTTTTTTAAGTGTGCGATCACACTAAAAGTGAAACTAATTCGTTCCCAGATATTGTTTGGGTGGCAGAGGGACCAATGTATTTTAAATAAGTCTCCTATTTTTTTTAATGAATTTGTTGGCTGATTTCGGAATCATCTTGGAAGGGATCTTTATTTTGTTGACTTGCCCATATATCTTTCAGTATCTAGCAATCTATCGTCAATATATGCGATTATCCACCTTGTTAACAAAAAAATCAGTGATTTGGGTATAAATGTCTTTATATTCTATAATTTTAATGTTAAAGTAGTTTGGAATTTTTAGATCCAAAATATAGCATTGACTTACACTAGAATTTGGAGAAAAATAAAACTTGTTATATAATCAACTTTTGAATAACGAGAACTATTCATGTTCTAAGATATAGGACAAATGTCTACAGAAATTCAGTTTTATTAAGTATTTGTTTAAAAATTAATAAGGGGTACGACTGGATTGACATGTTTAATAATTCACATCTTAGTTCTGAGATTTCACTAAAAGGCGTCAGATAGTATTGTGGGGACTACCGTCGTCCCTGAATATTGTCAACACGCACGGTCAACGACCGACGAACCGACCTTCGGACATGTCCAAAGGTCGCATACCAGAACATTAATATTGTTTACCCGCAAATACTATTTACGTTACATTCCACAGTAGAAAGAGAACGCATCGCGCTGTCTCACCGTTTTTGTCAACAAATTATCTACCCACTATATTATTCGCAACGTCTGCGACCACCTCTGCACGTACAGGAGTGAGATAAAAATATATTGCGGGCGCACTCACGCCCCCCGTTCTGAAATGTATATATACCTACTTATCGATAAATAAAGATCACTTATTATTAATCACTTGACCATTCATCGCTGTTTACTATTCATTGATTATTCACTCTCACTTTCCGCATTGCTAATCGAGGTATTTTATTTAAATACCAAACAACAATCATAATCATCAGCACGTCCTACAAGGATATCCGCTAAAGTATTTTAAATACATCCATATATGTATGAGGTATTTTAATCTTCTCCTTTATATGAAAGTGTCTTTGTCTTTTTTGTCTTTTTTCATGCATCTGAGGATCGTTTCGTTGCGCACTATGTCAACTCAAGAAATTGTAATGTGCTCATGTTTCACTACATTTCAAATGCTTCTATTTTTTTTGTGATCGCTTGGGTGGGTGTCTAAGTTTCCGCGCCATAAAGAAGCACTTAAAAGGTATAGCACCTTACTATGCGTATACTTAATTTGAGGTTAAAATTTCTATGTATTGTACTATTAATTGAATATCCCCAAGTTAGTAAGACACTTGCCCTCCGATTCGGAGTTAATGGTTTCAATTCCGCTTGGCACCAAATATATTTAAAAAAAGGTGTCAGCCAGGTTATTCCTTTAGACCACTTGGTCATATTTTTGGTCGATTGTCAACATATTGCCACATAGCAATAAGTATGGAATCATAGTGCCATATAATACAATTTTACGAATCGGATTTTTATATAAACCTTACTAAAACGTGTTTTGTGGAGAGCTTTTACCACCATCACTGCTATATTTTTGTACCAACTTACAAAGTTCGAAGTAAACAAGAGAAAAATATTATAATGAAATGCGAAACTTTTTTAAGCCCATAATGAAAACTTCTTTTATAAAATACTATAATATAAAATATAAAACACTCTTTCAGGTGTGGGAGATATTATTTAATATAATCATTTTAACTTTTTTGTTTTTTTTTTATCAAAGCTGTAAAACAAATGTGAATTTCTTAAATGAAACACGTGAGATTATCTTTTCGGTTTATCTTATTTTGTATTAAATGTAAACCTGTTTATGCGGAATGTGAATTCATCCTTATTATTTTGTTCTTTGGGTTTTCATATTATTTTTCATTTCCGTTACCACAGGTTTTCACGACAGCTTTACGAAACTGAACTAGAATAAACATTAGGTACAATTTCGTATTACACTCTTGTTGTATAAAATACAACTCAACGGGTTTATCGCAATGTGGTAATTTTTTCCAGCCATCAAGAAATTGTAAAAGAGAACTTGAAATTGAGAAATGAAAACATTAAATAAAAATGGGTGCTATCTGGAATCAAACCCACTACAGCCAGTTTGAAAGACAGGTATTTTACCCTCTAGGGTATAGAAATCGTTCAAAATACAACTTTTTTTTATATCAAGTACAGTCCATCTGAAAAATGCTCAGAGAAACGAGATGAAAAATGTTTCGCGGTAATTGAGTGTGATAACAAGATTAACAATGGTATATTAAATTTTATATTGCATTTGTCAATTTTGAGAACATTTCTTTTATTTGGTCATATCATTTTTTTCCTGATGACCTCCATGGCTAGTTGTTAAGACGCTAGACTTCTAGCCTAGGGTTTCGATTCCAAATCTAAATAGTACCAAAAAGGGTTCCAGTCTGATAATTGAGTTCGTCACCAAGCATTGTTATTACCTCCACGCATGCGACCAAGTAATGCCATTTTTTCACAAGTAATAGTGATACAAAAAAGTGCAACGATGAACTATGAGTTCAGTATCCACTACAGTGATTCTTAACTCAAAGAGTCGTTTACTTGACTCGGAGTTAATATTATCTTCAGACCACGCTCTTTAATATTAACGAATTACTAGGGGGAATGATAAAAGGCGACAGAGATACAGTGCAGATGCTACAAGAAGGCGTATGAGACGAAGACCAAGGAAGGTGTGGTTGCATCAAGTGAACGATATTCTGAAGAGAGGAAATGTATAAAGTCAGATTAATCGTTAAGGTTGTATGAAAAGGTGCATGAATGTAGAAAAGGCTAAGAATGTATGTCGATATGGGAAAGTATGGTGCTCTGTCTTCACTGTCTACCCTGACAGGGAAATGGCGTAGTGGTAAGTATGTACGTAGGCGCGAAGATTATATTATCTCCAGACTCTTTAATATGAACTAATTATTACATTAATAAAGAAAGATAGATATACAGTGCATAAAAACACCTTTACATTTGCAAAAAAAAATTATAAAAAAATATTTACGAAAAAATAATCTAATGTTGAAATAGCATTTTTTTTCATTTCTGCATAAAATAATTACTTTGTCTACTGTCAGAGAAATGTTCAGGCATACTACACATATGTTTTGCAAAATAAAACTAGCGTTATGTGTGATTGGAAAAGTTTTGTTTCAGTGCTTTGTGACTGTTGTTAGTTCCATTGAGCTTTCTGTGTACTTGTGAAAATAATTAAAACGGGAAATACTGGCCATGGACGGTTTGATGAGTATTCACTGTTTTATTTTGAAGAGACGAGGTTGCATTATATTATCTTACTTTCTAGTTTTTAAATTGATAATTTTTCAATTAAATAAAAAAAATATATAACAGTTTTTTAATATTTACTTTGTATGATAATTCCCCATGTATAATTATATAATGATATAAAGGAAAAAGACACGCAAAAAGAAGTTATTTCAAGTGAACATGATTAAATTATATGAATCAGGGTTTATGGCCTGTCATTTGCTTTGAAGGTATCTAGGGTTTTACTCGTATTTTACTAAAGATATTTAGTATGATTGGCTCAGGACATTTTGAAACGTCTTCTTTTTTTTTTCTTCTCCCTGGCTCTATCCCAACTCACTGTCTGCGAAGACTGTTGGGGTCAGCTCTCCTCGTCCTCAGGTTGTATGCTCTTCTGTCCCGGACTACGTCCCCCAGGCCGTGCCTCTGCATCAGGTTATCTTTTTGCACCACCCACGAACTCTTTGGTCTTCCTCTGGTTGTTATTCGAGGAAGATCCATGGAGATTGCCTGGTTCACAACGTGATAAGGTGCTCTGCGTCCAACGTGCCTACACTATCTCAATCACCTCTCCTCCATCTTACTGTTGATGTCTGTAACATCTAGGTTTCTACGAATGCGTGAACTTTTTATTTTGTTTCTTAGGGACACACCAGCTGACCATCTTAGCACGCGCATTTTAACAGCTTCTAGTTGCCTGGAGTGAGAGTTATACATCGTCCAGCATTCGGAGCCATAGATGAGTGCGGGTCTGACAATCGTTTGGTTTTTGAAACGTAGAAACTCAAATAAATCGTAGTTGTATATGAGGTATATGGACTTGCAAAAGACTAAGGGTGTGTATCAAGATAAGAAAGTCTGATGTTATATTCTCTTTGTCTACCCCGACAGGGAAAAAAAACGTGATGGTAACATATGTATGTATTTACGAATATATTGAACTTTCTTAATGAGTGTTTATTATTTCGACTAAACAATTATCTTTAATTTGGTTGAAATGTATCTTCAAGCTTTATAAAAACGAGTGGATGAACTTTGAAATACTTCCGTACTGCTTCCAAATCTAAATAAGGGTTGATTTTTTTTAAACAAATGGTTCAAAGAGAATTTGGCGTAGTCCTGCGCGAACAATTCTCATACGATCACAATTCAAGAGGGAGTCCTCGCGGCCTTCCCGCCACAGCCTGTAGGAATAAGCAATCAACTACACCCGTTAGGCTCATGTGCTACCTGCGAGATAATATCTTATGTCTACTGCAAGAGTTTGGAGTTGCTCGATTTTATTAAAACAACCAAATAAAAAATAAAAAACTGTCCACCGAATAAGTTAAATTTACTCTAAGTGATACCAAATAAGTGATACAAAACATGCATAAGACCTGTTATGACTTACAGAGTGGAAGCAAGAGCAGACTCTGTAAGAACAAAACACCTCCTCGGAACAACAGAAATGAAAACACTGCGGCCTATCGTAGGTAGACCCTTCGAGATAGGATACCTAATGAGGAAATCCGCAGAAGTTGCAACATTGAGGACATCGTGATATGGAGTAGGCAGAGAAGACGATTCTGGAGGAACCACGTTGAGAGGATGGACCCCGCGAGAATACCTAAGATTGTAATACACGAGATTCCAGAGGGTCGTCGACCACCGAGACGTCCACCAAAGAGATGGAGAGATAGTTGGACATCTTTGTCACAAGATCAAAACTGAAATCCTGTTTAAACAGATCGCAAGATCTAGAAGAAGAAAAAGATACCAAATAATTATTTTAATTTCATTAAAAATGTTTAGTGCTCAGATAGGTAAAAAAAAAACTTTCTTAAGTTTTGCTAGCCGCTATTGTAAATGTCGCACAATTTAGGTAATTTCTGGAAATTTAAAAATACAGAAATCCTACGTTATCACATGTAAAAACTTTTTTTTTAAATAAAAGCTATACTCACATGAAACAATTTAATACTCACATGAATATTTGTACTTTGTACTGAATATTTTCGCAATCCCCACGAGAAATTCCACGGCCCCCCAGGGGGCCGCGGTCCCCAATTTGGTAAGCACTAATCTAGTTGATCAAAACACCTGTTTTTCAATCCAAAAATTGCGATTTGGATTCAAGGATTGCAAACTGGAGCCAGTAACCTTGCAAACTGGAGCCAGTAACCAAACTGGTTTTATTCTTATGATTGTGTGCAGTATAGTGTGGGATGAATATTTTTGGTATTTCTGGAGTGATGATGTGTGAGCAGTTGAATTTCGCAAGATGTTTCCAGTGGTAGTTGAGTGTCACTGTCAGGTTGATGAGAGCGTGCAACGGGGTTTTGTTTTTGTGCAATCAAAAATCGGAAAGAAGTATCGATTTATTTTTTTCATGCTAAATATCCTAAGTGAGATACAGGCAAAAGCCTAGTTTACTGGGGATACGACAAATGAAAGGCAACAAACCCAGATCCATTAAAATTGTATGTCCAAATCAAATTATCTGTTGTTTTTCTCAAATTGTGTATATTTCTTGTCATGTGTAATAATAAATAAATAAGTAAAATAAATAGGATAATTCAATACCAATATACACACTTATTGTGTATTTACTATGATTGATATTATTAAACTATTTTCCATATAAAAGAGGCTGTTACTCGTATATGTGCCCGTACATTTTTGCTCTTATACGTATAGCCACATTTTAGATGTTTCTTTACCTTGAATTTTTTTCACAATTTTTTATCACGGGTAATGAATGTGTCGATTTCTTGGCAAATGAAGCATGTTTGCCTGGTCGACCCCTACTTGATTTTTATTAGTGATTATTGCGAAGGTCACGCATTAGGAACATTTCACTACAATAGGTACAATGATTACAATTTTTCTTCTACAATATTTACACAGCAATTACAAACAAAATCATATATATATTAGGTAACGTATACGTCCAATACTCTTTCCAATAAATCAAAGTTAATACAACTTACTTAAGTACTGTTGTAGACAATAATCATGGTCGATTTTGATACTGTCCGATTTTAGTATAAAAGTAGCCCCATTGACTTTATTTTCCATCACTACACGCCGTTCGATATCATTGTAACTAATTCATCTTGTGAGAAAATACTACCTTAATATTAGAGTTATTCAGCTCGTTCTAATCTTTCTTTTATGTTTTTATAGTTTTATCCCTTGATACAAATAAATAAGCGATTATATGAACATAATAACAACATCAAACATAGTGAGTTACATATTCAAGTGTGCAGAATGATGTTTGTATGAACATAGTAACAACATCAAACATAGTGAGTTACAGAGTCAAGTGTGCAGAATGTTGTTTGTATGAACATGGTATCAATATCAATCATAGTGAGTTACAGAGTCAAGTGTGCAGAATGATGTTTGTATGAACACAGTTACAACATCAAACATAGTGTGTTACAGAGTCAAGTATGCAGAATGATGTTTGATACGTTGGAACGCTAAGTATTCTCATTTTATTAGATTAAAGAGTCAAACTTGAATGTTACCTGTTAAAAAAATTATCCAGATTACATATTATTTAAATGCTTCATAATTTCATTGAACAATTCATTACAACATGTTTTCATCAGAGTTGTATAATCAATTTTTAATGGTTATTTTTTTTACCAAAACTCGAACAAACAAACAGTTTTTCTCTAATATAAACGACAATACGCTGAGTAAAAACACCTCCTGCTTAAGCGTAAGCGCGAGCTCTTGATTATTCATACAAGCTACTTCCGCGTCGAGTCTTAAGCTGAATTGCTTTAAAAGGTTCCTTCTAACGTTCCGCTCCACGGCTCAATCTTCAGCTTATCCGCAGCTTTGTACGCACATTTAAGCCAAGTGTTTATTGGAGGATCCTCCGGGAGAGAGACCACAATGGAGTCTGATGTTTTGAGATGAATCTTTGCGATGGAATAAATGAGAGTGTGATTGGTTTAGTAGTATTAATTTTGTTCTTTAAGTCTATTGAATAGTTGTTAAGACACTTGTATTCCACCCGAGAGATTTGGGTTTGATTCCCGATGGAACCCAAAATATTAAAATAAGTATTGAAATACGACTAAGGTCTAAAACATTCCAACCTCAACAAGTATGAAAAGTTTGTAATATTGTTAGTGTAATACTTTAGTTGTTTACAGTAATAAATATCTGGTGAGCTTATTGCCACGTGGCGAAGAGATTAAAGAGTCCTTAAGTGAAAATCTGACTGGAATCCCTTTAATAAAATTAGGGTTGCAGCGGGATTTGAACTTGCTAATCTCCGGGTTGGGAGACGGGTGTCTTACGAACTAGGCCACGGAGGTCGTCAGATGTCACATCATGTACGAGTATGTGCAATATTGTTTGGATTGAATTAAATATATCAACGTGGCGAGTTCTTATGACTCAGTGATGATGTGTGAGGACTGAATTTCGCAAGATGTTTCCAGTTGTAGTTGAGTGTCACTGTTTGTCAGGTTGATGAGAGCACGCAACGGGGTTTTGTTTTTGTGTAATCAAAAATCGGAAAGAAGTATCGATTTATTTTTTCATGCTAAATATCCTCAGTGAGATACAGGCAAAATTCTAGTTTACTGGGGATACGGCAAATGAAAGGCAACAAACCCAGATCCATTAAAATTGTATGTCCAAATCAAATAACCTGTTGTTTTTTCGCAAATTGTGTATATTTCTTGTCATGTGTAATAATAAATAAAAATTTGCTAAATATGACGAAATATTCCTTAAAATTAATTATGAAATTTATACACAAACGTTGTGTGCCAGAAAACTGCCGGACTCATTAGAATCCTATCAAAAAGAATGGCGCTTTATTGGCGTTAATTTTATAGTAAGTCAGACGAATTATAAAATTAAAATATTTTGAATATTCAAATCAACGAAGAAGTTAAAAAATAAACAATTTTAAGACTCATATTTCTAAAGTTTAAAAGTTTGCAGCTAGAATCCCATTTTTTAAAAATCTGGGATCCAGCGGGGATCGAACACGCAACCTTCGGATCGGCAGACAAACGTCTTACCACCAGGTCACGGAGGTCATAATAAAGCATCTTAACGTTAATATATTGTTTAAGATTCTCAACTCACATTTCAATAGTCTAAAAACTGACTCAGTTTGTTATGCTAGACGTTCCTTTTAGGCCCACTCGGCCATTTTTTTTATTTCATAGTGAAATGTGAACAACTTATTATTTGTACAACTCTTGTTTTACAATTTATAAATGGTTATTGTATTATTATTAAAAAACCATAAGTGTATGGGAAATAGTAAAACCAAATTAATTTCATTTTCGCTATAATTAGCACGACCTTATACTTTGACGGCAGTTTGCAATATGATAATATTAGAACTTCTAGTTTTTTTATATCTGAATTTTATGTAAAAAATATATGTGGGCATGAATAAAAAATACATTAGATTAAATAATAAGGTCACAATTAATAAATCACATGGGTAGTCAATTATGTGGTCTGGAATAAAAAATACATTAGATTAAATAATAAGGTCACAATTAATAAAGCACATGGGTAGTCAATTATGTGGTCTGGAATAAAAAATACATTAGATTAAATAATAAGGTCACAATTAATAAAGCATATGGGTAGTCATTTATGTGGTCGTGAATAAAAAATACATTAGATTAAATAATAAGGTCACAATTAATAAAGCACATGGGTAGTCAATTATGTGGTCAGAAATAAAAAAAACATTAGATTAAATAATAAGGTCACAATTAATAAAGCACATGGGTAGTCAATTATGTGGTCTGAAATAAAAAAAACATTAGATTAAATAATAAGGTCACAATTAATAAAGCACATGGGTAGTCAATTATGTGGTCTGGAATAAAAAATACATTAGATTGAATAATAATAAGGTCACAATTAATAAAGCACATGGGTAGTCAATTATGTGGACTGAAATAAAAAAAACATTAGATTAAATAATAAGGTCACAATTAATAAAGCACATGGGTAGTCAATTATGTGGTCTGAAATAAAAAAAAACATTAGATTAAATAATAAGGTCACAATTAATAAAGCACATGGGTAGTCAATTATGTGGTCTGGAATAAAAAAAAATTAGATTAAATAATAAGGTCACAATTAATAAAGCACATGGGTAGTCAATTATGTGGTCGTGAATAAAAAAAACATTAGATTAAATAATTACGTCACAATTAATAAAGCACATGGGTAGTCAATTATGTGGTCTGAAATAAAAAAAAACATTAGATTTAATAATAAGGTCACAATTAATAAAGCACATGGGTAGTCAATTATGTGGTCTGAAATAAAAAAAAACATTAGATTAAATAATAAGGTCACAATTAATAAAGCACATGGGTAGTTAATTATGTGGTCTGAAATAAAAAAAACATTAGATTAAATAATAAGGTCACAATTAATAAAGCACATGGGTAGTCAATTATGTGGTCTGAAATAAAAAAAACATTAGATTAAATAATAAGGTCACAATTAATAAAGCACATGGGTAGTCAATTATGTGGTCTGGAATAAAAAATACATTAGATTAAATAAAAAGGTCACAATTAATAAAGCACATGGGTAGTCAATTATGTGGTCGTGAATAAAAAAAACATTAGATTAAATAATTAGGTCACAATTAATAAAGCACATGGGTAGTCAATTATGTGGTCTGAAATAAAAAATACATTAGATTAAATAATAATGTCACAATTAATAAAGCACATGGGTAGTTTATTATGTGGTCTGAAATAAAAAAAACATTAGATTAAATAATAAGGTCACAATTAATAAAGCACATGGGTAGTCAATTATGTGGTCTGAAATAAAAAAAAACATTAGATTAAATAATAAGGTCACAATTATTAAAGCACATGGGTAGTCAATTATGTGGTCTGGAATAAAAAAAACATTAGATTAAATAATAAGGTCACAATTAATAAAGCACATGGGTAGTCAATTATGTGGTCGTGAATAAAAAATACATTAGATTAAATAATAAGGTCGCAATTAATAAAGCACATGGGTAGTCAATTATGTGGTCTGAAATAAAAAAAACATTAGATTAAATAATAAGGTCACAATTAATAAAGCACATGGGTAGTCAATTATGTGGTCTGAAATAAAAAAAATATTAGATTAAATAATAAGGTCACAATTAATAAAGCACATGGGTAGTCAATCATGTGGTCGTGAATAAAAAATACATTTGATTAAATAATAAGGTCACAATTAATAAAGCACATGGGTAGTCAATTATTTGGTCTGAAATAAAAAAAACATTAGATTAAATAATAAGGTCACAATTAATAAAGCACATGGGTAGTCAATTATGTGGTCGTGAATAAAAAATACATTAGATTAAATAATAAGGTCACAATTAATAAAGCACATGGGTAGTCAATTATGTGGTCTGGAATAAAAAATACATTAGATTAAATAATAATGTCACAATTAATAAAGCACATGGGTAGTTTATTATGTGGTCTGAAATAAAAAAACATTAGATTAAATAATAAGGTCACAATTAATAAATCACATGGGTAGTCAATTATGTGGTCTGAAATAAAAAAAACATTAGATTAAATAATAAGGTCACAATTAATAAAGCACATGGGTAGTCAATTATGGGGTCATGAATAAAAAATACATTAGATTAAATAATAAGGTCACAATTAATAAAGCACATGGGTAGTCAATTATGTGGTCTGAAATAAAAAAAACATTAGATTAAATAATAAGGTCACAATTAATAAAGCACATGGGTAGTCAATTATGTGGTCGTGAATAAAAAATACATTAGATTAAATAATAAGGTCACAATTAATAAAGCACATGGGTAGTCAATTATGTGGTCTGGAATAAAAAATACATTAGATTAAATAATAAGGTCACAATTAATAAAGCACATGGGTAGTCAATTATGTGGTCGTGAATAAAAAATACATTAGATTAAATAATAAGGTCACAATTAATAAAGCACATGGGTAGTCAATTATGTGGTCTGAAATAAAAAAAACATTAGCTTAAATAAAAAGGTCACAATTAATAAAGCACATGGGTAGTCAATTATGTGGTCGTGAATAAAAAATACATTAGATTAAATAATAAGGTCACAATTAATAAAGCACATGGGTAGTCAATTATGTGGTCTGGAATAAAAAAAACATTAGCTTAAATAATAAGGTCACAATTAATAAAGCACATGGGTAGTCAATTATGTGGTCTGGAATAAAAAATACATTAGATTAAATAAAAAGGTCACATTTAATAAAGCACATGGGTAGTCAATTATGTGGTCTGGAATAAAAAATACATTAGATTAAATACTAAGGTCACAATTAATAAAGCACATGGGTAGTTAATTATGTGGTCTGGAATAAAAAATACATTAGATTAAATAATAAGGTCACAATTAATAAAGCATATGTGTAGTCAATTATGACTTAGGGAATAATCAATCTCAATAACTGAGTTGTTTTATGATGTGTTGGTTAAAGTGATTAGGCTTATACGTTCTTGTCAGATAGAGGAAACTTATCTGTTTAAAATTATCAGTTTGTATTTCAATAGTCTAAAACTAACTCCTTGAAGACCCACTCGGCAATGATTCGTTTCATAGTGAAGTGGCTGCAACAATTATTATATTACAAGTCTGCACAGATTTGGGTGATCAATATGGGCATAGTGTGGAATTCAACATAGCTTTGACTACTTGCAGGAGAGAAGTGAAGAAGTTATTCTTGCCCGGATGGATTGATTAATCTGTGTGGATTTGCTTTGTTGGATTTTTACTGTTTTTCTCCCATTTTATATAAATTGACACTGTTGATGTCAATGTTCAAGTCCATATTATGTTGTTTTTTAATCTGAAATTAAATAAATACACGCGATATTTAATTTTTCCTTACACGCTCTGATATGTTCAGACTGGAAACTTTTGGAATTAAGTGGTACGTACAATGAGGAATATTGCCTAATTCAATGGTTCTCAGTTGGAACACTCGATAAACAGAGCCGAAGAAAATGTTATTTTTAACATGTTTGTATTACAGATGATCTTCGTCGTCAAGTTAGCAAGACCCTTGAACTTTAATCGGGGTTTTCGGATTCTATTTCCGATAATATAAAAATATAGATAATATAAAAATATAGTTTTGTAAATCCCAGTATTTTAATACTAAAACGTGTGCTAGTATCGTTGCCTCTTTATATACCGTAGTATTTCTACTACATGCAATGATAAACCAAAAGTTACGTGTCAACTTCAGTGATTCTTTAACCTTAGGTTTGATTACTAGGACCTACTAAGACAGTATAGTCTTGTGGCCACATTCTTTAATATGTCCGAATCACCAATTCGGATATGTTAAAGGATATATGAAAGAAATTTGTATTAAAAATAAAAACGTTTTCTCAGTAAGGCATTTTTAGTTGGTTAAATAAAAGAAATTACTTTTTTGCTTTAATTTTAGGATATAGTTTTAAGATCAGGATCGACCGTAGATGAAATAAATAAACAAATATTAGCGCTGGCTCGACAAAAATTGCTAAACAATAAATGTTCACCCTGGGGGCTCTTTACATAGGTTATTTAATGAATTGAAAGCCATCCCCTCGTACAATCATGCCCATTAAAAGCACCCCTATCAACGCCAAATTACCTTTGGTGCTACTGAAAATGTTAGAATTTCAATTATTGGAGAGTCCCATTGATCTCACATGGCGTGTAAGCATTTGCTTCAGTTGGTAATTCATTTGACCCGATTTAATGGGTGAGGTCTTAATTAACTCAAATATTATCAAATTAGTTCTTCGAGAAAACTAAAAATAAAATTAAATGAATTTCCGGTTCGTGGTTATTATAATTCTGTTATATATGAGATAAATGCGACATAAATGTGTGCCTTGCGTAAACCATCTGGTATTACAATATAATGTTTGAAAAAGTAAAAAAATAATACTCGTAGATAAAAGATAACTATATGTTAGAGACAGACGTTTAAACCAGAATTAAGAAAGGAATCAAGCGATAACGGGAATAATTGAGAGATAATGACTTTTGAAACAAATTTTCATGTATATATCTGAAATTAATAACGAGTGAGGAAGAGGTGGACCGGAGAAAAAGTTGTACGAGATAGTTGTTAAATAATAAAATGACGATTTATACATCGCTGTTACAATACATGATTCCTTGTCTAGATTGGTAGGATGTTAAAAGGGTTCCGGGGATGAATGATGTGTATGGTGAGAGAACGCAGTGAGACTTAGTTTCTAGAACCTTAAATTAATTTAATCAGGAAATGAGGCACTGTTGAACGTAGGAAAATAAATGTTTGGATTAGAGAAAAATAAATGTAAATTTTGTAATAAATAATGTGGATTTTGAATAATACATTTCGACTTTATTTCCTTTTTTTACTTCAATTTTGTTATTTTTTTTTGTAATAACAATAAAAGGAAAATTTATATAGCGCCGTTTAGAATGCATACTCTTCACAAGGGTACTCTAATTTGGGATTCTAACCCAACAATTATTGACAGATTAAAAATATTATAAAATAAATACTCATTAATTGAATGTAATGAAAGGAAGGTTATGGCTGCAGTCATTATATAAGGTATTTCCTCGCAACTGCAAATGTTTAGAAAAACATGTTTGGTAAGAAAGTCGCAAAAAACTTATCAAGGGAAGACAAAACTACAAAAAATAATCTTTTTACATCTTCCGATATGTGATAGTTATACATCCAGCTTAAGGTGTAGTGTAATGTATATGTGTATTTTTTATAAAATATCATAACATTTTATAAGACCTCTCAAAAGGAATATTCACAAGTGCTTCCTAAAGATGTGCATGCCACCTATATCTCTCAACACTTAGCTCCAATACATGAAATTTAAGCTGATTTTATACTGTTAGATTTGAGTATATATATTTAAGTGCTTTTTTGATTTTGTTTTCTATCGTTATACGCCGTTTAATGTCCCTCGTAGCTCTTCAATTAACTGAGAAAATACGAGTACAAATAAGATTTCCTTGACCAGTTCGGATCTTTAATTGCACACTGTATATAATGGCCCGGTTACAAAATGTCTCCTATCCCTCTTTTCATTCATTGCTCACGATGCATAATGCTCGAGTTGCAACATTCTTTAACTTGCTCTAATATTTCATTGCACACAGTGCATAATGGTCTGTTTACAAAATTACTTATATTGCTCTCATCATTTATTGCTTACAATGCATAATGCTATTTTAACAACATTCTATAACTTGCTCTAATCTTTCATTGCTTACAGTGCATAATGCTCTGGTTACAAAATCCATTCTATTGCTGTAATCATTCATTACTCACAGTACATAATGCTCTAGTTAGAACATTTTTTGACTTGCTCTAATCTTTCATTGCTTTACAGTGCATAATGCTCTGGTTACAAAATTATTTCTATTGCCGTAATTATTAATTGCTCACAGTGCATAATGCTCTAGTTACAACATTCTTTGACTTGTTCTAATCTTTCATTGCACACAGTGCATAATGGTCTGGATACGAAATTCCTTATATTGCTCTAATCATTCATTGCTCAAAATGCATAATGCTTTTGTAACAACAACCTATAACTTACTCTTATTTATCATTGCCCTTAGTGTATAATGTTTTGGTTACAAAATTTGACAACTTAACCAAGCTCTGAATTAAACATTTAAAAAAACATTTTTAAAACCATTATTCATTTAGTTAGTGGTGTAAACGTCTGTTTTGAAATATCTTTCATTCACGTGATACGCCACAATATATCCAAATTGGAAAATGCCAACATATTGAATAGTGTTCCGGGAGACATATTTATCGACTCCATTAATCTAGAATTCAGATTTTGGAACAACTGCAGTTGGCATGGAACTGCAATTGTTCGATGTGAAGAGTCGACAACTTTCATACACATCTATCGCTTGCAAGTATAGTTGCCAGATGAACCCTTCATAAGAATGGAGCCTTTTTTCAAATATTTTTTCGTGTAACAGTTCAGTATTTTACCAACATAGACCACGGAGGTCATCATTGAAAAACATCTTAACCTAGAACAATTTTACAAAATAATTTTCGAATTATTATATTTTACTGAAATAAACTAGTTGGATATTTGTTAAATGTATGAGTATGGTATATAAAACTCAATATATAAATTAATATATTATACATCACTTGCAAGGCTTATATTTTGGAATTAACTAACAATTTCGGCATTCACTTTGTGGAACTCTAGATGATTTTTATATATTTTTTGAAATATCTACCTCTATGGTTTCGTTGGAAAGATGCCTGTTTTTCAGCCTGGGGTGGTGTTTAATTCCATTTGAAACTCGAATATTCTTAAAAAAAAATTTAAATTTAGACTACTTTTATATTTTAGTTATACTGTATACATATACAACTAAAGTGTTACACAATATACTAATTTTATTGCTTAATATTTTAGACTGAATAAATTTTTTTACCCTCTAAAATGTCAAAATGCTTGTTACGATGGATTGACTGAGAGAAGTCGACATGAATACGAGTTAATTTCTATCAAACTCTTCTTAATGGTATTACTGCTAGCACGTCGAGGTCCCAAATTATCTTCCTCTGATCTGATTGGTCGCTTGTCGTGTCTATTGTGGGGGGTTGAATGTCTAAGCCCTTGCTCGTCTGTCTTTTGGTAATAAAATTACTTTAACAAAATAAATTTAATAAAAAAGTGTAATCATCCCTTTTTATTTCTTTATTTACGGCCGATTTCGTCCTGAACTGCAATAACCCATCTGTTGTTTACAAGATATTTTTTTATATAAACACAAAATAAATATATTAATAAACTTAAAGTTTAACAAGATAAAAAAAAAACAGATGCGTGAGACTCTCGCACGGTAGAAGTAAGCTTCTTAGCTCCTAGGAAAAGAAGATTTTCTGCATTGCTTTTTTTCCATTAAAACTTTTTTTTAAGGATAAGAAAATGGTTATGTGGAATTTAATTCAAGAAAATCTCTCTTAATTAATATGTTGTTTACCTCCAACCGTTGAAGTGTCTATATTGGTGCCAGTTCGAACAGCATTTAGTCTTGTTTGCGCTCCCCTAAAGATGAGGTGAAAGCCTTGAAACCGGTAGGGTTATACCGTCATAAAAAAGTGGAATAAACAGTGTTTGTTAAAAATAAATTACAATCTCTTAATTAAATAAAAAAATATAATTTTTTTTATTTTTTATAATAAATAATAATAATTTGGATTATAAATAATAATTGAAATAACAATATATTGTAATACACTTAATAATATACTTTTTATATTTCTAAATGTTAAATATATTAATATTTTTTTGTTATTTTTAAATTAATTATGTTTAAATAATTATTTATTTATTATTTTATTATTTTTATTATATTATTAATAATACATGATTAATAATATCATTATATTATATTATAATTATATTATAATTAATTATAATATAATAATAATATAACTATTAATATTATAATGACATACATATATATTATTATAATTATATATTAAATATAAATTATGTATTAAATAAATATGAAATAAAATAAAATAAAACAATTTTATATTTAATGAAATTAATAAATGTTAAATATATTAATATTAAAATAACAAACAAAAAAAATATTTTTTTAAATTTTTAATAATAAATAATAATAATTTTAATAATTAATAATAATTTTAATAATAATATAATACGCCTCATAACATTAAAATAATATTAATTATTATTAATAATGAATAATTATTAATATTAAAATAATAATAAGTTATTAATAAATAAAATATTTAATAATAATGAAATAGTAATATGATACACCGTTTCACTGTTCGTGATGTTCAGGCCAATTTGCCCTACCGCGCCTATAGAAGTTTCACTTCATAAATATTAGAAAGAAAAAGTAATTACAAGTTCTATCATATGTATACGAGTATTATAAATATATGTAAAGGGAGACAATGTATAGGCTGAAAAGAGCCGAATATATGCACTGGAAATGTGTGCATTGAGAAGAATGAATGGAAACAACGCATGACAGAATATTTAATGAAGTATTTAGTGAAGAATGTGAACGTAAGACTGATGTGTTGAGTAAGTTGAAAACGATCACTTTAAGATGGTTTGTACATGTCGAATGAATGAATAAAGAAAAACTTAGAAAACAAACATATATTACGAATATAAGTGAAAGGCGTGGAGTTAAAATGAATATGGTTGAATCAAATTAATGATATTTTAGCTGATGTCCTTGAAGGACGCGCTGATGATTTTGATTGTTTGGTATTTAAAATAAAATACGTCGATTAGCAATGCGGAAAGTGAGAGTGAATAATCAATGAATAGTAAACAGTGATGAATGGTCAAATGATTAATAATAAGTGATCTTTATTTATCGATAAGTAGGTATGTATACATTTCAGAACGGGGCGCGTGAGTGCGCCCGCAATATATTTTTATCTCACTCCTGTGCGTGCAGAGGTGGTCGCAGACGTTGCGAATAATATTGTGGGTAGATAATTTGTTGGCGAAACGGCGAGACAGCGCGATGCGTTCTCTTTCTACTGTGGAATGTATCGTAAATAGTATTTGCGGGTAAACAATATTAATGTTCTGGTATGCGACCTTTGGACATGTCCGAAGGTCATTTCGTCGGTCGTTGACCGTGCGTGTTGACAATATTCAGGGACGACCGTAGTCCCTACAATATTATGAAAGATGTAGAAAGTCATAGAAATCGTATGATTTATATGAGAAGATTTATGGATGTACAAGAAGCCAAAGATATGTGTTGAGATAGGAAACTCTGGCGCTCTGTCCTCTCTCCCTACCGCGACAGGGCAATGGCGTGATGTTATGTTTGTAATATAAATTAAATGTTATTTACCTGAGTATTGTTAATATATGTGATTTAAGGTAAATGTAAATTCCTTGATATAAAATGACGAAAATTAATTCACTTAAAATAAGTTTATTTCTTATTTAACCTTGAATTATTGTTATTCTACCAATAAAACTAATCCCCGTCACACATGTTTCGACTTCCTTTTCCGAGATGCGGCCTGAAAAGAAGCTCGGGATAGGAGGTATCAACCCATGTAGCAGGGATTAGTAAAATAAGTTATATAACATTAAACAAATAAAAAGTTACGTTAAAATATATAAAAAAATCATTTGTTATATTTCGAAACCAAATAAAAAAAAACAGATCTTGTTTTTTTTTCACAAGAAAAGTAAATATATTGAACTGAAAAGTTTCTGTATAATTATAGCTTTACGATTGTAACAGTTTCTATATAATTAGAGCTTTCCGATTGTAACAGTTTCTATATAATTATAGCTTTCCGATTGTAACAGTTTCTATACAATTAGAGCTTTCCGATTGTAACAGTTGCTACATAATTAGAGCTTTCCGATTGTAACGGTTTCTACATAAATAGAGCTTTTCGATTGTAGCAGTTTCTACATAATTAGAGCTTCCCGATTGTAACAGTTTCTATATAATTAGAGCTTTCCGATTGTAACAGTTTCTATATAATTAGACTTTCCGATTGTAACGGTTTCTACATAATTAAAGCTTTCCGATTGTAACAGTTTCTATATAATTAGAGCTTTCCGATTATAACAGTTTCTATATAATTAGAGCTTTCCGATTGTAACAGTTTCTATATAATTAGAGTTTTCCGATTGTAACGGTTTCTACATAATTAAAGCTTTCCGATTGTAACAGTTTCTTTATAATTAGAGCTTTCCGATTGCAATATTTTCTATATAACTGGAGCTTTCCGATTGTAACAGTTTCTATATAATTAGAGTTTTCCGATTGTAACAGTTTCTATATAATTAGAGCTTTCCGATTGTAACAGTTTTTACATAATTAGAGCTTTCCGATTGTAACGGTTTCTACATAAATAGAGCTTTTCGATTGTAGCAGTTTCTACATAATTAGAGCTTCCCGATTGTAACAGTTTCTATATAATAAGAGCTTTCCGATTGTAACAGTTTCTATATAATTAGACTTTCCGATTGTAACGGTTTCTACATAATTAAAGCTTTCCGATTGTAACAGTTTCTATATAATTAGAGCTTTCTGATTGCAACAGTTTCTATATAATTAGAGCTTTCCGATTATAACAGTTTCTATATAATTAGAGCTTTCCGATTGTAACAGTTTCTATATAATTAGAGCTTTCCGATTGTAACGGTTTCTACATAATTAAAGCTTTCCGATTGTAACAGTTTCTATATAATTAGAGCTTTCCGATTGCAATATTTTATATATAATTAGAGCTTTCCGATTGTAACAGTTTCTATATAATTAGAGCTTTCCGATTGTAACGGTTTCTGCATAATTAAAGCTTTCTGATTGTAATAGTTTCTATATAATTAGAGCTTTCGGATTGCAACAGTTTCTATATAATTAGAGCTTTCCGATTGTAACAGTTTCTATATAATTAGAGCCTTCCGATTGTAACGGTTTCTACATAATTAAAGCTTTCCGATTGTAAGAGTTTCTATATAATTAGAGCTTTCCGATTATAACGGTTTCTACATGATTAAATATTTCCGATTGTAACAGTTTCTATATAATTAGAGCTTTCCGATTGCAACAGTTTCTATATAATTAGAGCTTACCGATTGTAACAGTTTCTATATAATAAGAGCTTTCTGGTCGTAACACAGCCACCAATGTCAAAAGAACAACTGGTTACATTTTCTATTCAATATTAAATCAACGTACTCACCCCGTGTCTCTTAACCGGTGTTTTCCAAATTCAAACATTTAAAGATAAAAATCAAACCTATAAAAATACTTCCCTCGTTTTATTGATATGAAGATGGGGTGGTTTTAAGTCTTTAGTGTTTTGATATCTTTAATATCCAATGAGTGTTATGATTTTTTAATAGCTTCTGAGAAATGGTGTCTAGCTACAAATTATAACTCTGACTATATGGCACCTCTGCTGAGCTTTGAAAACGAACATTGAGATGAACCACCTTAAAAGTTCACTGGCCATGACAAAAAGGGACATAAAACCATTTTCAGTAAAAGTAAACTTAACGAAGATTTATAGAAGATAATAGAAAAGGATTTCAGAAGAAGTTTGAAAAAATGTCCTCTATTCGCAGTCATCAAAGATCTTTTGATTACCTCAATATCATAATATAGCGCCGAGAAATATAACCAATTTCATCATCATATTGTATTACACTATTGTAATACATTTCATTTATTGCCCTGTTACAATACCTTCAAATCAGCCAGTAAGATTTAAAGAGGTTTTAAGTAAAAGCTAGACTGAAATGCTTTTTTTTTTTTAAATCTAGGTCACAACGTGAATTGAACTCGCGTTCCCGGGTCGGAAGACAGGTGTATTACCAATTCGGTCATGGAGGTCGTCATTATATTGTATTATATTATTTCTACTTTCGTGTCTACGTCATTGTATTGTATTATATTATTTTGACTTAGTGACATGTGGCAACCTGACTTGAATCATTTTTAAAAAATCTGGGTTTCAAATGGTAATCGAAACAACAACTCTGAGTTGGGTGAGAGGCTTTTTTAACAGCAAGGCTACGGAGGTCACAATGATTTCTCGTGCTTACTTATTACTTTATGTAAAATTTACTCTTGCGTTTATTTAATGGAGTGAAATGTTATTTGAGAAGCACTGTATCACCCGGAAACCCCATTAAAGTTGTCGTGTGTTTGATATTAGATCTGCCCTCCGAGGGTGAAATGAATTATTGCGAATTTCACGTTCGGCGTCCATTACACGAGCACATATACGAGTATATATGTACGTGTGCCCGCTTTTCACTATTTCTCAGTACTCCGTACTCGCCACTCCGTTCCCTACCGAGTCTTGTTTGAATTCAGTGGTATTAAACTAAAAATACGACTGGTCTGTAAACAAATACAAAATCCACGAGATTAACCATTTATATTCCAGTCAAACCCCCTCCGTCAGCTTTTAAACTTCACAATCTAATTAATACAAATGTTCATGATGATTAAAACAAATTACATCACACGGAATATCCTTTTATCTTAATTTTAATTTGTTTCCCTTCCTTATCCTTGAACTAATATCTTTCCTCATGTTCTTCCATTTTTATTAAGAGATTAGTCATTATTTTGTCTCATTGCTTGAATTTTAACGACCATTTTTTGTTACATCTGTTGTTACATCATGAGCTGATTGGTTGGAATATATCATAGATAAACGTGTACACAAAAAAATGAAAATAAAATGGAGAATTCCATGTTTACACGTTACGAGGATTCATCACACTTGCTATCCTACTCGAGCAAGTTATAAATACTTGCCAAGTCTTTGTTTACAAGTATCGAGTACTAGGCCGTACTTTATAAACCAAATAGACGTGTGTTATACACGTTTATGTACAAAAAATACCAAATCTTTAACAATGATTTATTTTTATTAATTTTGAAATATCAAAAATGCATATTTCAATCTTGCGTGTGATATATCACGCATATAAAAAGTTGTATTTTATCGATGAATTCTACCTTTAAAGCAAGTATTATCTCATAAGAAGTAAAATATTTAGTCTAATTTGGCGCGATCTCTTACTCATGCGCTCACTAATCAACTTGCCACTCGCTATTCAGATGATTTACACAGGCCAAGTGTAGCGGCAAAAATATGTTTCATAACAACTCGGCCTAGCCGATAGTACCGTGATCTATCAACTCTCTTCTGCCGTTAACTTGTTCAAATTTGCGTTTACAGAGGTGAAGTTTAGTAACCGACCGAGTACTCGGTAGTGTAAATGAAGCATATTTCTTTGGCACCGTTCTGGAATCTTCCTCTGGAAGCACCTTCGTTATTATCATTTTGTATCAACATATCTTTTAATGGAGTTGTGGCGGTCGTCGCGGAATATTGTCGCATACATACGGTCAATGACCGATGAAACGACCTTCGTATTCCTCGATAAATTATAGTAAACAGTCCGAAGGTCACATGCCGGCCATTGACGCCGGCCGAGCGACCGCACCACACGCCAGAGAGAGAGAACGCAACACGGCTATCTCACCAGTTCCGTATTTAGATGAATACCTACATACGACAATAACCGTTTCTGCATTCACAGAAGTGAGACGTAAGCATATCGCGAGCGCACTCTCGCGCACATTCCAAAAATATATAAATATCTACGTTACTATAAAAATAAACACTCTCTCTTTCCGCATTGCGATTTAACGAGTTTATTTATTTATCAACAACCATCATCATCTCTTCCTTAACGACCGATTCCCTAAAGAGTAAAATGTTCAATTAAAGAACAATAAATTATATGCAGTCAACTTCCTCGTCCAAAGTGTCTAAAACACATTTATATGTTATTTATAGTTAAGGTATTAAAACTGTGGAGGTTTAAAGACATTGTAATTTGTTAAGTCCAACACCGTTTATTCCACTTTATATAACGGTATACATCTACAAGTTTCAAGGTTTTCACCTCATCATCAGGGGAGCACAAACAAATCTATTTTATACATTTTTGCCTTTTTGCCATACTAGCATTTAATATATTATTTATAATTAAGGCAATAGCTCGTGTTTATGCTCTCCTGATGATGATGGGAACACCTTGAAACCGGTATGGTTATACCGTTATATAAAGTGAAATTAACAAGTTGAAGAGGCCTATATCCTGCAGTGGATGAATGTAGGAAGTTGGACTAAACAAATTAAAACATTGTAATTTATTTTTATCAAACACTGTTTATTCCACTTTTTTGTGACGGTATAACCCTACCGGTTTCAAGGCTTTCACCTCATCTTCAGGGGAGCGCAAACAAGACTGAAGATGAGGTGAAAGCCTTGAAACCGGTAGGGTTATACCGTCACAAAAAAGTGGAATAAACAGTGTTTGATAAAAATAAATTACAATGTCTTTAAACCTCCACAACGTTACTGCCTTAACTATAAACCACAATTAAAACATTTATATTAGTTTTAAAAACAATCCAATTTAATACATCCAATTTGAATTGAACTATTAACATTAAATATTTGTACAGCAAACTTTGATTGACTATTATGGAAATAAATTCCCGCTGTACAATGGTTGACCCATATTTAATTTTTATTTTACATACATTAAATATAAGGAAAACTCAAACATGACGATTCTTGTAACAAAACGTATAACAATATCGTATGTCGTAAGGACTGATATGGAATATTAATTTGATTTTCAACCAGATTGTGAAAAATTTACTTTGATTAATTTAAAATATAGGCTGACCTTTTTCGCTCTTTTTATGCATTTTTAGACAAACCACTAAAAAACCATAGCAATTGTTTTAAGTGTATTATGCTGAATTAGGTAGGTTTCGGTAAAAAAACTACATATTACATGGTGTCATGTCGCAACTACATATTACATAGTGTCATGTCGCAACTTCCCGAATATTTCAATGAGTGTTCATTAATCATAGCTAGGTTACTCCGAAACGACTCTGCGTTAAAAAAAAACATTTCTATTTGTTTATTATCGGCGTGTGATGAAATATATCTAATTGAACTATGAAATTTGTTCGAGAAAAATATTAGAGAAGCTACAACGTACCGTATAACAAGAAACATACTTTCTTTTAACACCTAGACGCGAAATCTTCCTATTTTTTGTTGTGGTTAGTACCGGAAAGGCTTTTTTCACAATATGGCTGAAAACTATTTAGTCAAAAAAGGGAATACACAACATTTATGCTAATTCCTTGAACAAATATTTCATATTTACTTCTTAAGACATTTTATCGTAAAATATAAAAATGGCGAGTTTATCGCACAAGGTTATTTCTTATGACCAACCAGAGAAGTGTATAAAAAAGATGAGTGCCTGGATATGGGATTTTAAAGTAATTAAAGAAAAACTCATACTTAAGCATTTCAAAACAAACGAAAGAAATTGTTCAACAATATAATTGTCAAAATACGCCATAGATTGGCAAAGGAGAAGAAAAATGGAAATGTATAAGGTAATAATTACGAAGAAACGAATAGCGTTAATTAAGAGATATTTTATATTTTTGAGTCTTTGTTTGAAACAAGTTTACGGAGATGAGAATTTCACAGTCCAATGGCTTGAAGAGTAAAGATCGACTGCTTATATGAAAAAAAAAAAAACAAATTTACTTATTACAGACTCGGTTCACATGCTGTCGGTTTCCGACCGCTGACTCAGTCAACGGAGTTACGAATTAAATTGAAATGCCTAAATTTAATTGCACTATGGTTGATTTTCACCACTTTGTAAGAGATATTTAACCTCTCGCAAAACTTTATTGTTTCTATATGCGAGCATTACTCGCGTGTTTATTTTGACTTAAAGCGCGAAATCAACACAATTTATTGTTACGTTAATTTGTTATTGCAAGGATTTAAATAGAGGGAGGTAGTATTTATATAAATTAATGAAACAAATATGACGAGAGTTTGTAATTCATTTTTGTTCATGTTCTGAAATATACAGAAACATGAAAGTGAAATATTTTAAAACGTTGTTTTTTTTAATTAGTACTTAAAAAGAGAATCGTTTTTTTATTGATATATTAATTCATTCGTACGGTATCATTCAATATACCCGAATTGACGACGTGAACACGTTGAAGGGTGTGGCCGGGAAACATAATGAACAATACTGTTTTCAGGCCAGTAATCGAGCCTTCGGACTAAGGAATACTGGAGTAGGCAAGTAACTTACAGCTCGCAATCACACTTGCTGTAATACCTCATGTTAATAGGCGATAATTCTCACACACTGTTAACCCTTCCCTTACGGTGATAAAAATAATACGCGTGTTGGGTAGTGAGTACGCAATAAAAAATTTGCGATTTTAAATCGGAAAAATAAGAACATTCATAGATAATCCCCTTAATTAATTATAATTGAAGTTAAAAATTATAATAATTGAGATTTATTTGCTGAAAACATTAAAAAAACCATCTGGCACCGCTCACGGAACGGGCGTACGTCTAACCTATTCGCAAGCTTAGAAGCTACTAGTGGAATGTCAGTCGCATACCCCGGCGCTTACGCTTATGCTTGCGGCGTTGAGACAATTCAGGTTCTCGCAATTCAGTCTAGTATGCAAGAGTGAGATGCGAATATAGTGTCGCGCTTCCCGCATACTATTCACCTATCGTCAAGACGAGGCACTCGCCGCGTTTAAATGCGAATTTGTTTTCGATCTTTACAAAACACCTCGATGTAGTCGATAAATTCTGATTATTATTAATATTATTTTTTAAATCAATGCGTAAATATATTATGGAGGAATACCTTAAATCTTAACCTTGTATTTATAATATTTATAGAGATATTGATGGTTATTAGAAGCAACGTGTAGAAGATACCCAACACAGGGAAGGAAAGGTTAATATATGAACTTTTTAACCCGTTGTTACTTTTTTATTGATTTTTGGGAACCATTTGGAATCTAACTAAAACTATAATACTTCAAACAACTTTTATTCAGATCTTATAAAATCAATAAAACAAAAAAATACCACCAAAGCGTTTAGAGTTATGAGAAAAAAGGCTGAAAGGAATCGAATAAATTATGTAGAAATACGTTAACTGAAAAACTGAAAAAAATGGGGTGATAATATTTGACAGAAAACGGAATGAAAGGTTGAATGTGAAGTTAAGGCTAGAGTGTTGAATACGATGAAAACTAGCACTTTGAAATGGTTTTGGCAAAATGAACGAATGCACGAAGAAAGACTAAGAATATATATATACAGAACAAATCTGAGTGATACCGTGGGATGTATGAAGTATGATCGGAACAAGTGAATTATATTTTGTGGGAAGGAAATGCAAGAACTCAAAGAAATCGTAGGAGTTGTATAATAACGTAAATGTATATGGTAGAAAAGAAATATGTGTGACGAGATACGGAAAGTCTGGTGTTCTGTCCTCTCTGTCTTTGCCAAATAGGCAGACATCGTGATTATATAAATAAAATATATAAACATGCATCAATCTTCACAATATCAAAATGGTCCTTACATATGAAATTGGCGTTTTGCCGTACTGGCCACTTTGATCTCAAATATCTTCTCTTTGGTTAGGAATTCCAAACTCAAATGTATACAGCTATTTACTCAAGTATTTGTGTTTCGAAAATTATAATTCATTTGTTTTTTCCTCAATTGTTTTTTTTCTTTGCGTCACTCAGTTTACAAAATGGAAAACTTGAAATATCGCGTTATTTACGAGTACGAGTTCCACCGTGGCACCAGTGCTGCAGAAACGGCTCGAAGGATTAATGATGTGTATGGCGACGGTGCCGCAAAAGACAACACAGTGCGTTTTTGGTTCCAACGTTTTCGTGCTGGAAATTTCGACCTGCAGAACAAGCCCCGTGGACGGCCGGAGACCAAAGTTGATAATGAAGAATTGAAGGCTATTGTGGAAGCGGATCCATCGCAAACCACGTCCGAGTTAGCTGCAGGCTGCGGTGTTAGTGATAAAACTGTTTTAATCCACTTGAAGCAAATTGGGAAAGTGAAAAAGCTTGAAAGGTGGGTACCTCACGAATTGAGTGAAGCAAATCAACAAACGCGCGTTGACTGCTGCGTTGCATTACTCAACCGGCACAATAATGAAGGGATTTTGAATCGAATCATTACCTGTGATGAAAAGTGGATCCTGTATGATAATCGGAAGCGATCATCGCAATGACTGAACCCTGCCGAACCAGCCAAACCATGCCCCAAGCGAAAATTGACTCCAAAAAAGTTACTTGTGAGCGTTTGGTGGACTAGTGCTGGTGTCGTTCACTACAGCTTTCTTAAATCTGGCCAGACGATTACGGCAGATGTCTATTGTCAGCAACTGCAAACCATGATGGAAAAGCTAGCTGCTAAACAACCGAGGCTGGTTAATCGCTCTAGGCCACTGCTGCTTCATGATAACGCTAGACCACACACTGCACAACAGACGGCTACCAAATTAGAAGAGCTTCAATTGGAATGTCTAAGACATCCACCGTACTCTCCGGACCTTGCCCCAACAGATTACTATTTTTTTCGAAATTTGGATAACTTCTTGCAAGGGAAAAAATTCAACTCCGATGGGGCAGTCCAAACCGACTTCAAAGATTTTATTGATTCCCGTCCGAATTGTTTTTTTAGTAAAGGGATCGATGAACTACCTATGAGATGGCAAAAGTGCATAGATAGCAATGGTACATACTTTGATTAAATAAATATATTATATTAAAAAAAAATCAACTTTGTGTTCCTCCCAAACAAAACGCCAATTTCATATGTAAGGACCTAATATTATATACAAATCTTCTAATATCTAATAAACATAACATACATAAACCTTCACGTTATCAAAATGAATTCTGTGTCCACTACAGTGGTTCTTAAGTAAAATAACCGAAGTCAATATTATCTTTTGGACACGCTTTTCAATATGTACGAAATAACCAATTCGTAAATATTGAAGGGGTTCATACGAAAAAACAAGTGAATTTTATTTATTTATTTTATTTATTTAACACTTTTATTGCAATACAATCTGGCGGGCTTATTGCGGCAATCTCTTCCAACCAACCAGACAAAAGTAAATGAAGCAAGTTACGTGGTCGCATAAATCATTCAAATGACTATCCATCCCCACGAAATCCATAAACATATACGTGAGAACATGCCCACAAACCCCACAAAGACGGACAATCACCCGAACATTATTTTTCATATAAAGTGAGATATCATCAATCAAAAGGAAAGGAAAGGATGGTGGAGAGGAAAGGAAAAGAAAAATCAGGAATGAAACACGTTATTTTACTGACTAGAAATTAAGAGTTTTTTCAGTCGCTTCTTAATCTCTAATAAATTGCAAATGAAGAAGGGTAAATAATAAGAATGGTTGATAGGGTAAGATTATTATTACACGTTATGTTTTAAGCAGCTTCTACTTTCTCGAGGATTTTGTCGTTGCAAGCTCGATGTTCGCATCACACTCAAGAGGTTTTCAAGTAATTCTAGATGCTTACGTTGCGGTTGCGCGCCAATTAACTCACCTCCTAAGTCTACTTATTAACATATTATAATTAGCTTCGCTAGTTCAGGTCGTATTTTTAAAGTTTATGAAATCATGCTTTGAGAGTTTTTCAATCTTCGTTTTAAATATATAATCTTTTTTAACAGTAAACTCAGAGAAACTGGAGCAGGTTAGCAGGTGAAGGGTGAGTTGACAACGATAATGAAAGAAGGATAGTGACAGGGAACAAGGTAAATAGAGCATTCAACGTAATGTACGAGTATAATAATCGCACTATACCAAAAGCACTAAAATGACAATATATAAAAATGTATTAGTACCAACCTTGCCTTATGGAAATAAAACATGTATTTGGCACTAGAATGATAAAACAAGATTATTGATGTAGAGATAAGTGCACTACGAAAAAAATAAGGACTTTGAATGAATGCAAGAAGGCGAAACGAAGACAAATAAAATTAATCGATGGATAAAATGTACCCATGTTTTTAGTAAGATAAGGAAAAGAGCTCCTAGATGGTTTGGACATGGGGAGAGAATGAGTGAATGACTAATCGCGTTTACAAGTCGGAAGTGCGATTTGTGCGTTTAAGATACAGACCGAGAAAAGTATGTCTGGATCAAATGAATCAGATTTTTAAAAAAATATGTTAAGTGAGAAATATCAATAATAATAGAAGATTATGTATTCCAAAAACATGAATCTGAAGGACATGAAATTTGTGTTCTTGGATAGAAAAGTTTGAAGATCTATTATCTCTGCCTACTGCGTAAGGGATCTGGTGAGATGATACACATATACTAGTATATTTGTACTCGTATAAAAAATAAATAAATATTGGTGTATTGATAGCAGCATAGTGTGTACATAATATATTTAAATACACTTCAAAAACACATGAGTGGCAGAAAATACATTTAAGAGAGACACTATCAAAGGGTCTGGGCTCATCTAATAACATCATCCCGGCCAAGATACACCCCACCAATATAGGGCGAGCCCAGCCGCGAGGATATTAGATGGTTTTCAGCCCACACCCTTGCACATGCACAATAAGAAGAAAATTGGCAAATATGGCAGAAAAGAAAGCATATTCACAAATACCACTTAAACAAATAAATAAAGGTTCCTTAACAGCAACACAATGTGTACATATATGTAATAAATTCATTCCGAAATCGCACATATGTACTATATATCTCAAAATAAACTGCAGAAAATACGTTTAAGAGAGAATACATTAAAATGTTCCGAACTCATCCCACAACATTCCCCGGCCGAGGTATGATAATATACATATAGTACACCCCACTAATTAATATATGTATTAAACAGCTATTTTATTCAATTTATTTATAATTATAGGTTGGTTGTGATTTAACTGATATCATTCACGTTACGCAGGTGGATGCACAGGTTCAATTCCTAGTGGACCCTGTTTCGGCCTGGCTTTACTGGTTATGACACCAAAAATTTATATTTGGTGTCATTATATAAAGTAAGTTGCAAATAGGAATAAAATAAATGATGCACTATATTACATATATTCATGTCAAACAGTATCAAGATCTGCTAAAATTAGGGTTCACAACAGCTTACTAGTACTAACATTGATGAATGGGAGTTACACGTGTACGTGGCAAATTAATAAAAGGAGCCAAAACAATGCAGAGAAATAGCATGCACTGATAAAAATATGTAATGTGTCAATTTATTACAAGATTCGAAATGTAATAATTAAGAATGCATGTGATCTAAAAGCTGATGTACTAAGTATGGTGTAAAAGAGCACATTGAGATGGTTTGGATGGACAGCTGAAAAAAGTATGATTGGAGCAAGTGAATAAAACTTTTAAGGAAGGAAATGAAAGAAGGAAGAGATACACAAAAAATCTGTATGAGAAGATACATGGATGCGGAGGAGGCAAAGACTTTTTTGTGATAGGAATTTAGGTGCTCTTTCTTCTCTGCCTACCTCATCAGAGAAATCGTGATGATATGAATTTATGTATTATACTCGTTCCAGGTAAGGCTTTAATTTATTTAATAAAAAAAAGCTATTTTATGGAATCTTCGTAAAATTTTGGCGACACACAACATTGAAAGCTTTTAAATTGTTAGTATAGTAAAAAGAGACACCGCCTGTCGACGCCGCAATAAATGGGGTGTTTCCGTGAGACAATTTCAGTTAAACAAACAAACGGGAATTGGCTGGAGAACCGAGATAAATTTCCATTGCACTTCATCCCTAGTATGAATGTACGCGATATGTGAACCGAGTAATGAAAATTGCCATGAAACCCCTTTTCGCCAGTGACGGCGTTCCTTAACCTCTTTGCATCGGTATCACTAATCTTCGATTATTTTTACTAAATTTGTAAATAGTCTGTGGTCTCATTAAAATATCGTTTTGTATTTTTATGTATACAGTAAAACTTGGCGTGGCTTATTGCCATGTGGTTATCTCTTCTAGCCAACCGGAAATATTTTAAAGAGGTCTAAAGCGAAAATCTGATTGGAATTCTTCATGCAAAAAATCTAAACTTCAATAAGAATCATACGTGAAACCCTCTGGTTGGATGATAGGTGTGTGTTACTTACTAAGCGACGGAGATCACCATCGTTACTATATATTAAAAAAAAAAACATTATGCTAATGTTAAGTACTTGAGATAAAATTTAAATGCTTTTTTTTTCTTTAATATTTCAGGCTTTCATCTGCAGAATTCATGAATGATACTTATTATAAAATGCACATTTTTAATTCCACTTACTCGTATATGATGATATTATTAAAATAGAAACTTCAAGCTCATTGACCAATTTGCTTGATAGTAAAAATTCTCGATACTAGAGTCGTGTTATTGACATTGTTTAAGTGGAATTCACTGATTTTTTTTTCTCATGAAGTAATATTCGTTTTAATATTGTTTTTTACAATACATTAAAAAATAATATAACATCATTTAACATTTTTATCTGACTTAGTGAGAAAGAAGCAAGTTACCAACATTTCTGCTGTTTTAAGCAAGAATATATCAATATTTTTTTATTGTTATTTATTTATTTATTTAACGATTTTATTGTAAATACAATCTGGCGGGCTTATTGCCCGGCGGCAATCTCTTCCAACCAACCAGACTAAAATAAATGAAGCAAGTTAAATGGTCGCATAAATCATTCAAATGACTATCCATCCCCATAAAATCCATAAACATATACGTGAGCACATGCCCACGAACCCTTACTAACGAGATGCATTTTTTTATAAAATTTACACATGAAAACTTGAAGTTATTATTGATTTTTTAATTCCCTATAAAATACAAATTTAATTAAACTTTTCATTCTCACTAATTATATGATACGGTTTTTTCTCCTATCCAAGGTTGGTGTTGTAGACTTGTCCTTAATACTCGTAGAACTCTCCTCTGTTCGATCGGTGTCACATTACATGTATTAGCCGAAATGAAATATCTTACGCATGGATGACTATTGAGATTTTGTTCGTTATTAGTTTAATATTTATGTGTAGTAATTACGCATTTTTTCCTGTATAATTTGGGGTAACGCTGTTTCCCAACAATTACGTTCATCTCAATTTGGTGTAACGCTGTTTCCCAACAATTACGTTCATCTCAAATGCGCTTCTTAATTAGCGTAACCTAACATATAAACTTACTATATTATTGAACTAAGTATAATAAAAACTGTTTTTTTATGAACTGATCTAAGAGGCTGGGTGATATTACGACCTCCTTGGCCTTGTTGGTAAGACGCTTGTCACTCGACTATCTCCGTGGCTTAGTTGGTAAGACGCTTGTGACTTGACGACCTCCGTGGCTTAGTTGGTAAGACGCTTGTCACTCGACTACCTCCGTGGCTTAGTTGGTAAGACGCTTGTCACTTGACGACCTCCGTGGCTTAGTTGGTAATACGCTTATCACTTGACAACCTCCGTGGCTTAGTTGGTAAGACGCTTATCACTTGACGACCTCCGTGGCTTAGTTGGTAAGACGCTTTTCACTTGACGACCTCCGTGGCTTAGTTGGTAAGACGCTTTTCACTTGACGACCTCCGTGGCCTCGTTGATAAGACGCTTGTCCCTCGAAGACCTCCGTGGCTTAGTTGGTAAGACGCTTGTCACTTGACGACCTCCGTGGTTTAGTTGGTAAGACGTTTGTCATTTGACGACCTCCGTGGCTTAGTTGGTAATACGCTTGTCACTCGACGACCTCTGTGGCTTAGTTGGTAAGACGATTTTCACGTGAGAACCTCCGTTGCATAAATAATAAGACGCTTGTTTCCCAGCCCGGTGGTTCCGAGTTCGATTCCCGTTGGAATTCAGATTTTTTTAAAAAGATTTCCAGTCTGATTTTCATTTAAGACCATTATAACGTATTTCTGGTTGGTAAAAAGATATTGCCATATGGCAATGCGTCAGTGATTTTTTTCGATAATTTTCTTCATGTAAACACCCATTGAACTATCCGGTTCAATGAGAACGCAAGCCGACACCGATTTAGTGGATGCAAAATTTTGTGTATTTTATAGTAATTCCGTTATTTTAACTATGAATATGATATAGGTTTTTTTATATCACATATAGATTCACATTTAGATTTTTCACAAAAAGCCGTATTGAGTTTGCTTAGTAGTAGACCAATAATTACAATTATTTAATACAACTGTTAAGTTGTATTGAATTGAAGTGGAAAATTTTGACCTTTGCTTTAATTTTCTTTAAACTATAGAATATTGCAGACTTTTCCAAACCACTTAAAAAAACGGATGGCGTTAGTATATAATTGAATGCTGCGTAATGTTTCTTGTCCGATTGAGTATTTCTTTCAACGTGATAATACAATTGCTTTGTTTGCATTTTTTCAAATCACTATGAAATCAAAAGCCTGCATGAACAAACCAGATTCTTTATGCTACATATGTGATCGTTTTTTTTCCCGTAATACAGACATCACAACATAACATGTTTTGTATATCAAGAAAAAACATAGGCCTCTCTGTGAAGTTTATCTATCACCCATGTGTTAAACGACCAAGAAAATTAATCAATACATTAATAAATATTTTTTTATTTATACATGACAAGAAATTTTATAAAAACTTATTTTTGAAAAAAAAAGCAATAGGTAATTAAATATGGACACACAATTTTTATGCATATGGGTTTGTTGCCTTTACTTTGTCGTGCCCTCAGTAAACTAGATTTTGGCCATCTTGGTTTCCCCTTTACGGATATTTACCTAATTGAAAAAGATTTTATGCAAATAATTTAATTATCTGTGTTATTGAATACAAAATTGTCTAAAATATATCCAAACCTTTTCAGGTAATATGGAAAAAAGTAACAAAACTTTTCGAAAAAAAATTCAAAACCGTGCTAAGAAAAATGTACAGCCAATGGGTTAAGCTAAACTTAACTTTGCTCAGTACTAGGCAAAGAGGAAGTCGGGAAGAACTCGCATTATTTATCGTCCCCAACGGACACACTACAACTTGAAGAAAATTCGAAAATAACAACCAAACAACAATTTTCTTAAAGCCGTTTTTGCCATAAAAATCTGCATCGTATTATTCATGGTCTCCATAAGAGAATATCTTGGACCGGTGGAAAGAAATAGATCTTAAAAACGAAACTCTGGAAAGTGTTGTAGATCTCAAAAGCGTAGGAGAACACTACTCGGTAGGTTAAGAAAAGTGGCTTTTGCATATCGGAGTTTATCATTTCCCTTTGTTTGTTACAAGAGATGAGGTCGCTTCATTGTGGAAATGAACGGAAAAGTGCTTTTATGGGAAATTAAGTTGGGAATTTCCCCTGCACTAAGGCGTAATGCAACTGTAGGGGATTGTTTGCCAGAATGTTGTTTAATGCGCTGATAAGAAAGTTTGTTTGGGAAATGGGGTATAAAGTGTGTGAAATTTTGTTGGGTGTTGAAACAAATTAGCGATGAATTCATTTTTTTTGTAGATTTTATTAAACTTAAATATCAAAATGTTATCGAAGATCATAAGAAATAAATAAATAAATATAGAGTACACCGAAATGTCAATGGATTACTAAAATATATATAGCCTGACAGTATCAAAATATATAGATGCTGAAAGTATCAAAATATATAGAACCTGACAGTATCAAAATATATAGAATCTGAAAGTATCAAAATTTAGTGCAAAATATATAACATAAAACCTGACAGTGTCAAAATATATAGAACCTGACAGTATCAAAATATATAGTACCTGACATTATCAAAATACATAGAACCTGACAAAGTCAAAATATATAGAACCTGACAGTATCAAAATATATAGAACCTGACATTATCAAAATATATAGAACCTGACAGTATCAAAATATATAGAACCTGAAAGTATCAAAATATATAGAACCTGACAGTATCAAAATATATAGAAACTGAAAGTATCAAAATATATAACATAGAACCTGACAGTATCAAAATATATAAAGGGTCTTTCAAATTGAGCGTTTTTTTTACTCTTGCTTAAAACACACAATTTGCGTTGATTTCAAAAACTTTTTATTGGTCATTGAAGTATAATGTACTCGTATGTCATTTAAACACAATAAATAATATCCGCCAAATGTCCACCTCTTGCAGCTCCACAGATGTCCGATGTTTCGTCAAAAATTTTGAAGATGTTTTGGCATAACCCTCCAATAACGCGAATAATTTCGTCTTTCAGCTCAGGAATTGATTGGGGGTCATTCTTATACTCGTAGACCTGGATTTTCACGTAACCCCAGATAAAATAGTCCAACGGTGTCAGATCACATGATCTTCTTGCCCAATTAACATCACCGTTTCCGGAGATTACAAAAGATACAATAATTCTCAATTTGAACGCGTTGTTATATTGTATACGACTCCATTTTTATAAATGCCGTACATTACACTTCTTAAATGTTATTAGACCCAGGCAAGTTCGCGACACCATCTGTGTTTTATCAAAGAATTTAAAAAACCGTTCAATTTGAAAATCCCTATAGAACCTGACCGTTTCAAAAAATATATAGAACCTGATAGTATCAAAATCTTCTAAGATGGTAGTTGAGAGTAGTTTATAATAGTGAATCGTGAAACTATGATGAAAGTCCTATTATGTTGCTTCCAAGTAAATTCTATTTTGCTCCATCTTAAGTCTTTCTGTGGCTTCCTTCATCTGATCGCTCTATTGGATGAGCATTTTTCTATTATTCACATTATCGTTTAGGATCGATTTCCCACCAATGTCGCTTTTCACACCGTGAGGGAAAATAATAGATTGTAGCAACTTCAGGAGGTCTGATTCTTGGTAATATTTTCTCAGATAATGGAAAAAGGATATCGAACTGCATGTAGTGATACAAAAGAAAGTCAATAAGACTCTACTCAATACTCAAACCATACAGTATCAAAATCTGTTAAGATCTACAACAGTATTTTTGTGCCGACTTGTAGTCAAGAGTATTATAGTACCAAGATGTATGCAGTAAAGTAGAACATGTCTAAAAACAGCCAAAAATCTGGCAAACATTGAATGATTTAGTATTGTTTGATTTTTTAATAAATATGTATGAGCTGGTACAAAGTAAATTTGGTTAACTCTCTTGAACGTCATAGTAAGGAAATTTATGGTTTACCAATGAAAATTAAATTTCCAAATAATAAACAATGTTTAAGGAATCCTTTAATTAATTAAATTATAATTTTAACACTACAGCTGCTATAGAAAATATTGATTTTCTCAGTTTGACGTCCGAGAGAGTTAGCTAAGTTTGATTAACACCGACTCGTGTGTTCGTATTGTTTTGAAAGCAACCTCATAAATTTCATAAATTGGTTTGTTTTCAAAATGTCGTTATAATTTTACCGATTTCCTGTTATTTTAATGTAAACTTCTGAAGTAGTTATCAATAATACAAACATCTATTATTCAAATTCCGATGAAGTTGTAGATAGAAGTTTCGATAAAAAAAAACGAGCCTCGTTAGTTTCTAATTTAAAGGTTATTTTCATATCGACGGTATCACAAAAATATGAATAAAAAAGTGAGTTCTGTTTAACTTGACTTACTGTACAATTGAAGTCTTATTATTTAATTACCATATTTTATTTATTTATTTATTTATTATTACACATGACAAAAAATATACGCAATTTGCGAAAAAACAACAGGTAATTTGATTTGGACATACAATTTTAATTGATCTGGGTTTATCAATTTTAAAAAGTGAGTTAGTTATGTTTAATTTGACTTACTGTACAATTGAAGTCTTATTATTTAATGACCATATTAAAAAGTGAGTTCTGTTTAATTTGACTTACTGTACAATTGAAGTTTTATTATTTAATGACCATATTAAAAAGTGAGTTCTGTTCAATTTGACTTACTGTACAATTGAAGTCTTATTATTTAATGACCATATTCAAAAGTGAGTTCTGTTTAATTTGACTACCTGTACAATTGAAGTCTTATTATTTAACGACCATTTTAAAAAGTGAGTTCTGTTTAATTTGACTTACTGTACAATTGAAGTCTTATTATTTAATGACCATATTAAAAAGTGAGTTCTGTTTAATTTGACTTACTGTACAATTGAGGTCTTATTATTTAATGACCATATTAAAAAGTGATTTTTGTTTAATTTTACTAACTGTACAATTGAAGTCTTATTATTTAATGACCATATTAAAAAGTGAGTTTTGTTTAATTTGACTTACTGTACAATTGAAGTCTTATTATTTAATGACCATATTAAAAAGTGAGTTTTGTTTAATTTGACTAACTGTACAATTGAAGTCTTATTATTTAATGAGCATATTAAAAAGTGAGTTCTGTTTAATTTGACTACCTGTACAATTGAAGTCTTATTATTTAACGACCATTTTAAAAAGTGAGTTCTGTTTAATTTGACTAACTGTACAATTGAAGTCTTATTATTTAATGACCATATTAAAAAGTGAGTTTTGTTTAATTTGACTTACTGTACAATTGAAGTTTTATTACAATGACCGTATTAAAAAGTGAATTTTGTTTAATTTGACTTACTGTACAATTGAAGTCTTATTATTTAATGACCATATTAAAAAGTGAGTTTTGTTTAATTTGACTCACTGTACAATTGAAGTCTTATTATTTAATGACCATATTAAAAAGTGAGTTATGTTAAATTTGACTTACTGTACAATTGAAGTCTTATTATAATGACCATATTAAAAAGTGAATTTTGTTTAATTTGACTTACTGTACAATTGAAGTCTTATTATTTAATGACCATATTAAAAAGTGAGTTTTGTTTAATTTGACTAACTGTACAATTGAAGTCTTATTATTTAATGACCATATTAAAAAGTGAGTTCTGTTTAATTTGACTACCTGTACAATTGAAGTCTTATTATTTAATGACCATATTAAAAAAAACTATTTATGTCTCAAACACAATTGTATTCGAAAAAGGAGTTTAAGTATTCTAGCCATAAAAAACATAGGAATAAGTTATCGTCGCTCTATGTATTGTAGTTTTATACCTTCATGGGCCACATATTTTCTGTAATTGGATTATCGATAGATTTAAAAGTTTTTAGAAAAATATAGATCTAAACTATTTCTTTATAAATGATAAACACACTTTCTACTTAATGTCACTCATAATCAAAATGTTAAGACGATCGTCCACAATACTATTTTCATACCAACTTTGATGTATAGGAGCAAAATGTTAACGTGAAAAAGACTAAAGTGAGCCGAATTAATGCTGAGAAAATTGACGTGTGGGAGCAAAACGTTAACGTTAAAAAGACTAAGTTGAGCCGAATTAATGCTGTGAAAATTGACGTATGGGAGCAAAGCGTTAACGTTAAAAAGACTTAGGTGAGCTGAATTAATGCTGGGAAAATTGACGTATGGGAGCAAAACGTTAACGTTAAAAAGACTAAGGGGAGCCGAATTAATGCTGTGAAAATTGACGTATGGGAGCAAAACGTTAACGTTAAAAAGACTAAGTTGAGCCGAATTAATGCTGTGAAAATTGACGTATGGAAGCAAAGCGTTAACGTTAAAAAGACTAAGGTGAGCCGAATTAATGCTGGGAAAATTGACGTATGGGAGCAAAACGTTAACGTTAAAAAGACTAAGGTGAGCCGAATTATTGCTGTAAAAATTGACGTATGGGAGCAAAACGTTAACGTTAAAAAGACTGAGATGAGTCGAATAAATGTTGTGAAAATGCATGCATTGAGAAGAATATTTATGGAGAAAAAATATATGACAGAATACGGAATGAAGTGATAAGAAATGAATGTGCACTTAGAACTGACTGATTAAGTAAGATGAAGAAGAGCAAGCAGATATGTTTTGGGCATGTGGAATGCACTAATGAGCCAAGACTTACAAAACAGATATTTAGTGCAAATGTATCTGGAAGGCGTGTGAAAGGAGGACGAAAAAAAGTATGGTTGGATCAAGTAAATGATATTCAGTAAAAAGGAAAAGAAAAAAGTCCCAGAAATCGTAGAAGTTTTTTGACAAGGTCTATAAAATATGTTGAAGAGGCAAAAGATGTGTATATATTGGAAAGTCTAGCGCTCTGTCCTCTCTGCCTACCCTGGCAGGGAAATGGCGTGATGGTATGTATGTATAATCAGGGTATTTTTCTACGACTTTTCTAACACTATTGGATGAAAGCTTTCCTTCCACATAAGATATTTGTGTTCGAGCCATATTGTTTTTTATTGCACTTTCATTGTATATCGTGAAATCTGACAGATGTATTGTCATGTGAAATTCTCTTCCAGCCCAACATGAAAAATCCTGGTTTCAACGTTAATCGAACTCGCAACGTTGAAAAAAAGGTGTGTTATCAACTAGGCTATTGATGCTTTTAAAATATAAAAAAACTTTTTTAAATCTTCGTAATGTGTTGCAAACTATCGTTATATTGTATTGTATTGCACTTTTGTCTTACACAGTACACTCTGATGAGTTTATTACCATGTATGCATATCTCTCCTAAACTATAAACTCCCAACTTTCAATAAAACACAAGTTTCTAAATTTGAAGAAAAAAAATAACGAATTTTGTTATACGAGTATATTGAAATTTTATGGTATCTTTGATCGTTGTTTAAACGGGTCAAACAGGTTTGCTTTCCTTTAGTGAGTGGTAAGTAAACCTCAATACATTAGTTATAAAAAAATACACTTGGAATAGATAAATAGTTCTTTATGAAATAAATAATTCGATAAAGCGAGGACTTTCACGTGGAACAATGGCTATGCATAATTAAAGCCTCCACTTGCCCCGGATGGATCGCGTCACTGCTCTGGGGTCGACTTTTCGGTAATTACATAACTCGACAACTCCGTAAAGTGGAATATTTTAATTCAACTGTGTCAAAGGCAAACACTGTACATAAAAGTTGCTCATTCTGCCTGCGGTTCTCACTTGTTATGCATATATATGTTGATAAACCGACTCAGCGAACCGTTTGTCGAGGAATGTCAGTTGTGTTTTTGACCCATGGGAACAATAGCACCTGGTGTTAAATGAAAACGGAATAATTTAAAAATAAATTTCTACCCGACTCTAATAAGATTATTTTGTACATGGTTTGGTGGTTAATTTTTTAAATTGTAACGAGGTTGTAGTTTTAGCGAGATATCTCGCGAATTGGATGAAGTCTGTGTCAGTTCAGTTCAATCCATCCCCCACCCTCGTTGCTATGGGGGCAAAATAAGTCCCCATCCAGCGCGATCGACACTAGTAAACCGAAATTTGTTTTATCTAATATAAACAAAACATTCCTTGGGTCCGAATTCAGAATCCGAATACTAAATCTTTTTATATACTATAGTTAAGTCATTAACATGGTTGAGGTTTAAAGACATTGTATTTTGTTTAATCAAACACTGTTTATTCAATTTTTTGTAACGGTATAACCGGTTTCAAGCTTTTTACCTCATCATCAGGAGAGCACAAACCAGTCTTATTTGTACTCCCCTGATCATGAGGTGAAAGTCTTGAAACCGATAGGGTTATACCAATAAAAGTGGAATAAACAGTATTTGATAAAAACAAATTAAAATATAAATATTTTAATTTTTTACGTGAGGAAAGCCTTGGGATAGGAGATAGAAACACGTGTTCTGGTGATTAATGAAATTAGTGGAATAAAAAATAATTTACTGTCAATTATTATATTGTGGACTCCCACAAGGCTAAACCTAAAACATTAAATACATTTTTTTTAAAGTTTTAATGGGTTGTTAAACATGGGAACTCGTTGAATTTCTATGCCTTAGATCACCGGTTCTAGCATTGGATTGTGTTATTTATTCTGCGTTTGAGTTTAATGCTGGGAAACGTGACCCACATTGAAACTGTTGTAGATCGTGCATATTTTCGTGCAGTTCTAGTGGCAAACGTAGGCTAAGTGCATTTTTTATATGGTCTCAAATCCTCCACATGTCAATGACCATGAGGTTTACCATGTCCAAAATTTCGCACTATTCTACTCCCATCGAATGATTCGTCCATTTTATATGCCTTATATTCGGGGGTATAATGATATCTATAATTTCGATCATATATATTCTTTAAACGTCGGTGGCCGTAGTCTAACGGTTATCATCCACGCTAAGCAAGTGAGTGCTCAACGTTCGATTTCTCGTGCATTCACTCGCAGACTGGTTGTTCTCTTAGATAGTTTTACATCAGGATTTTCGTTTTCTGTAGTTTATATGTTATTTACCATAAATTCTTTCAACATAATTCAGCAACGCTAAAATAGCACTACTACTTTGATCAAAAAGTTTTAGGACTTTATTCATAAAATCGAAAATACAAGTTTATTCATCAAAATCGATATGGTCCCATTCAAAGTACTCCCCATCGACTGCAACGCACTTACACCAGCGCTTGATCCAATCCTCGAAACACCGCTGGTACTCAATTTTCGGTATGTTCATCAGAGCCGCCTTCGATTTTTTCATGACATCCTCTCGGGTGCTGTAACGCGTTCCGCGAAGCGGTTTTTTAAGTCGGTTGAACAGAAAAAAGTCGCAGGGAGCCTAATCAGGTGAATTTGAAGGCTGCTGGATAGTAATCGTGTTGTTTTTGGTCAAAAACTCATGGAAATCATGTCTTTCGCGATTTCAACGCGGTCCTTTTTTTGCATGAAATTGAGGTCTTTCTGCACCAGTTTTGCAGCGACACGTCTGAGGCCCAAATCACTAACCAAAATGTCTGAAACGGATTCATTAGCGATGTTCAAGTCCTCTGCCAGTTCTCTGATTGTCAATTTGCGGCTTTCGGCCAACGTTTCTTTGATTTTATCGATGTTTTCATCGATTTTCGACTGACATTGCGTTCGTCATCCTCGACCGACTCACGACCACATCTGAAGCGTTCGTGCCACCGAAAAACCCTTCTCTAACATTTCCAAGGTCTGTGGACTGTTAAATCCGGTTTTCACACAAAATTTAATGCAAACTCGTTGATGCCATTTTCAAACTTGTAAAAAATCAAAAACACGCACATAGGTAGATGTACTCAGTACAGCGTAACTTTTACAAATGTCAAGCTATGACGCTGAAATTTAGAGGGAAGTGTCAATAATAAATATTGTAATTTATTTTTAACAAACACTGTTTATTCCACTTTTTTTTGACGGTATAACCCTACCGGTTTCAAGGCTTTCACCTCATCTTCAGGGGAGCGCAAACAAGACTAAATGTCTTTAAACCTCCACAACGTTAATGCCTTAACTATAAACAACACAATAATAAATATGGTAACCTAACAAAAAAAAAATTCCAATCGTGTGACTGACAACGCCACACGGTGGCCGGTCCTAAAACTTTTTGATCAAGGTAGTATACAACGCTGCTTAACAAAAAGCTGCAAATTTTCCGATCGTCACAGAACTTATATTTCATAGCCATCGTAGCTTTGGGTTTGATCTGTTAAGATTGCATGCTTGTTGAAGTACAAGAACTGGCACACAACAAACCAATATATGCACAGGCGTCCTTCATCCACAGGATGGCAGACAATCATACATGATCAAGAGTGAGTACATATCGCTTGGTATTTATTAAAAAAAAAGCTGTTTAAAACCTTTATCTTGGCAAAGTTCAATTTATCTAAATATTTACATTTTTTTTGGTGATTCCTTGTTATATGGTAAGTAAGTTATGAAAGAAAATTGAGGCAAAAAAATCACAACTTTTTCTTATAGTGTTTTACAATATATGTAACACCCACGTTACTTTGTCAAAATATAAATTTTTATGAAACACAAAAAGCGCTATAAAATGATTCTATAATCTAAAACATTGACAACATTTACATAGTTGAATTATCAACAAATAAAATGGTTTGAATATTTTTTTCTCTACATGTAGTGATTAATAAAATTATTATTATTATTTTATTATTATTATTACACATGACAAGAAATACACACAATTTGAGAAAAAACAACAGGTAATTTGATTTGGACATATAATTTTATTGGATCTGGGTTTGTTGCCTTTCATTTGTCGTATCCCCAGTAAACTAGGCTTTTGCCTGTATCTCACTGAGGATATTTAGCATGAAAAAATAAATCGATACTTCTTTCCGATTTTTGATAACACAAAAAACCCCGTTGCACGCTCTCATCAACCTGACAAACAGTGACACTCAACTACAACTGGAAACATCTTGCGAAACTCAACTCCTCACACATTATCACTCCAGAAAGACCAAAAATATTCATCCCACAATATACCGCACACAATCATAAGAATAAAAATCAATCAAAACAAATTCAAAACAAAAAAAAAAAAAAAGAAGAAAAAAAGAAAACCACACAGAAACACAAATACAAAAACAACCAAAATTAAAACAACAAGAAGAGACCTACACTCACGAGCTCACATAAATCCTTTCCACTCGTCATTCATCCTGAAAGCCCAAGTACTCAAAATCCTGTCGCAATAACAACCACGCTCCGATCGACTGTCTAAATGGTTTTCCTACCTTTACTTTTATTGAAGCTTTTTTTTAAATATTTAAAGATTACTTACCCCAATTTTCAAAACTCGACCACGCTGCCCAGACATGTTGACCCGATGTCGTTTGAAAGCTTGTAGTGTTGTCAATATTTATCACCAGATGATATCACTGCACACAATAGTGCATGTATAGTATTTGAACGTGTTGCCATATTTGAAATTACATTAGAGTTTCTGATTTAAAAAAAAAACTAAATTAGTGTAAAACCTGTGTTACAATGCCATGATAAGAGTTAAAAAAAATAACCATAAAAAGTTTCAAAATAATCATCTAGACTGGGAAAACCCTCTTTAAGTCAATTTAATTCGTGTGAAAATGTCTTATTCCCTCATTTATCAAAACACTCATTAAAAAAACATTCTTGATTTACGCTCACATTATGATCAGTGAGTATATTGCAGACATGCAAGTGGTGTGATAGATGAAAGCATTGATTTGTTGACCAAAGAACCAGCACACGTCAAACACGAAAATTTACTTGTCAAGTTGACGTGAGCTCCCTATCGGACAATCGGGACATTACTCACGGATTTAATGAAGAGAAATAACGGATTGAGCAGGCAATGAATGGCGTGCCATGGCAAAAGCTTTACGATATAAACTACTGATAATATTTAAAAAAAAATACTTCATTTCGATTTTCATGTACTTATCCTTGGAAATGAAAATGGTTTATTTGTGGGCGTATAAAGACCGGAATGAAAGCTTAAAGAAAACAACTGAAAATATAAAATAAAAGAAAAAAATATCTCACCAATAAAACTGAAGTAATGAGCAGCTCTGAAACAATCAAAGACTAATCAGTAGTAAGATACTCTTAAATCAACAACGCTTCAGGGTTGAAAAAACTTCAACACATGATTTGAGGAACAGCTGAAAATGTCAATGGTCATTACATCACCAATGTGTAACCATGCAAAATAGTGTAATATAAAACAATAGAAGGATATAGTTGGTGACATTTTTAAAGAAGGAAAGTTAGAAGTGTAAATAACTTAAGAATATATATGAGGAGATATATGAGTGAATATATCAAATGTGTAGAGATATGTCCCATCTGCTCCCTCTAAAGGGTCATTGCATGGTGTCATGTTTATGATTTTAAAAATTATTCCAAGTCTCTTAAAAAGAAAACTGAGTCCATCGTCTTATCCTTCTCAATATATTGTATCATTATTAAACCACATCTCTCATATCGTCGTATATGTCCCTTACATAAAGAGGCACCACTTAATATAGTTTTAAATTTTCAGCACTGGATACTACAATACACAGCTTGAATACCTCCGTTTTAAGGATGTCTAAACCAATGAACCACATCTTTCAATTAAGGATGAAACAATTGTTTAGAATCCCTATGAATCATTTAAATTTATTTATTTCTCCAGTACCAATAAATAGCCCTAGACCAGTTTCAGGGTGCCTAAGATTTCATATCACATTTCTTAAATAGTGTGATCTTTTACTGTTTGTCTGATTTAAGTACGAGTATACCTTCATACCTGAGATATATTAAATATCACTCTAAGGATGTCTCAATTGTTAAGTAATATGTCTCAAATAATGTGAACTTTTGGTGGCCTCTCTGCCATAAGCATACGTACACTCCTGAGACAGATTGAAAATCCTTCCAAGAGCGCCTCAGTTATGAAGTAATATTTCTCAAATAGTGTGATCTTTTATTGTTTGTCTGATTTAAGTACGAGTATACCTTCATACCTGAGATAGATTAAATATCACTCTAAGGATGTCTCAATTGTTAAGTAATATGTCTCAAATAATGTGAACTTTTGGTGGCCTCTCTGCCATAAGCATACGTACACTCCTGAGACAGATTGAAAATCCTTCCAAGAGCGCCTCAGTTATGAAGTAATATTTCTCAAATAGTGTGATCTTTTATTGTTTGTCTGATTTAAGTACGAGTATACCTTCATACCTGAGATAGATTAAATATCACTCTAAGGATGTCTCAATTGTTAAGTAATATGTCTCAAATAATGTGAACTTTTGGTGGCCTCTCTGCCATAAGCATACGTACACTCCTGAGAGAGATTGAAAATCCTTCCAAGAGCGCCTCAGTTATGAAGTAATATTTCTCAAATAGTGTGATCTTTTATTGTTTGTCTGATTTAAGTACGAGTATACCTTCATACCTGAGATAGATTAAATATCACTCTAAGGATGTCTCAATTGTTAAGTAATATGTCTCAAATAATGTGAACTTTTGGTGGCCTCTCTGCCATAAGCATACGTACACTCCTGAGAGAGATTGAAAATCCTTCCAAGAGCGCCTCAGTTATGAAGTAATATTTCTCAAATAGTGTGATCTTTTATTGTTTGTCTGATTTAAGTACGAGTATACCTTCATACCTGAGATAGATTAAATATCACTCTAAGGATGTCTCAATTGTTAAGTAATATGTCTCAAATAATGTGAACTTTTGGTGGCCTCTCTGCCATAAGCATACGTACACTCCTGAGAGAGATTGAAAATCCTTCCAAGAGCGCCTCAGTTATGAAGTAATATTTCTCAAATAGTGTGATCTTTTATTGTTGGTCTGATTTAAGTACGAGTATACCTTCATACCTGAGATAGATTAAATATCACTCTAAGGATGTCTCAATTGTTAAGTAATATGTCTCAAATAATGTGAACTTTTGGTGGCCTCTCTGCCATAAGCATACGTACACTCCTGAGACAGATTGAAAATCCTTCCAAGAGCGCCTCAGTTATGAAGTAATATTTCTCAAATAGTGTGATCTTTTATTGTTTGTCTGATTTAAGTACGAGTATACCTTCATACCTGAGATAGATTAAATATCACTCTAAGGATGTCTCAATTGTTAAGTAATATGTCTCAAATAATGTGAACTTTTGGTGGCCTCTCTGCCATAAGCATACGTACACTCCTGAGAGAGATTGAAAATCCTTCCAAGAGCGCCTCAGTTATGAAGTAATATTTCTCAAATAGTGTGATCTTTTATTGTTTGTCTGATTTAAGTACGAGTATACCTTCATTCATGAGACAGATTGTAAATCACTTTAAGGGCTCTCAATTATTAAGTAATATGTCTCAAATAGTGTGAACTTTTGATGGCCTCTCTGCCATAAGCATACTTACACTTTTGAGACAGATTAAAAATCCCTCCAAGAGTGCCTCAGTTATAAAGTAATATTTCTCAAATAGAGGAATATTTTTCTGTATGTCTGCATTAAATACGAGTATATCTACACTCTTGAGACAGATTGAAGATCACTCTAAGATCACCTCAGTTATTAAGAAATATTGCTCAAATAGTGTGAACTTTTGATGGCCTCTCTGCCATAAGCATACTTACACTTTTGAGACAGATTAAAAATCCCTCCAAGAGTGCCTCAGTTATAAAGTAATATTTCTCAAATAGAGGAACTTTTGAAAGCCTCTCTGTGATAAGTATACTTACACTTTTAAGATCACTTCAAAGGCATCAATAAAAATAATTAAATACAAATTTATATAACATCATTAAGAAAGCAAATTTTCCACGAACAGCTTTCTTTATGCGACATTTTTCTAATTGTGTGAACTTTTACTGGCCTATTTTTTATAAGCATATCTACACTCTGACACAGATTCACTCCAAGGTGGCCTCAGAATGAGATAAAAGTTTATTTTTTCCATAATATACCTTTAAAGGTCTTTATAATTGGTTAGAAGAAATAATAACATTCAATTTACAGCGCCATTTTATACCACATACAACTTAAGTGGAATATTATAGCAGTATGCAAAAAAAAATATTTACTTGATTTTAATAAAAAAAAAACTTCATTATAACACAGAACGCGTAATCCACTCGATAAATCGTGGATTTTCACCCTGTTGAAATAATTTTTGAAATCAAAATGACAATCAAATTCTCGCCAGGAAATGCACCAATTAATTTAAAAATAAATCGTCCATTGTTCCAGCATTCAGGATAAATTATGATTCATTGGTTGCATAAATTAAATCATAAAATAATATAAAACGCAAAAATATTCATTTGGGAGTAAAATCAATAAGTAAATTTTCAATTGAAATATTTAAATGAATGCTAATTTGATTCATATACAATATTTGTGATGGCCATGTTGAAAAGTGAAACGACTAAATATTTATATTTCTACATTTTTCCATTTGAATAATTGTTCACGAATTTGTTATATTGAGAGAGAGACAGTAGATACACCAATTTTAAGAATGAATTTTGTTTTATTGGCATTCAATCAAACACTTTGTTTGTAAAATATTTTGTCAATCAGTTTGTCAAAAAAATGAAGACGGGTTTAGTCCTACGGTGTGCGTCACCAAAAGCTAAACCCAGATAAACCCTGATCATTCTAAATCCCTTAATTTCACTAGTCTCATGAGAGCTTTGAATACACAACCTTTTATTGAGATGCACGCTTTAATCACACCAGTAATTTGTCGATTCTTATTCTACGAGTATAAATTCCATCGGCGTCATAAAGCTCTTTGTTATCAGTGTAGAAGGTATGAATGGGGTTTGAATTATTGATTTTTTTTTATGTATTATAACTCCCAGTAAAGTATTTGATCATAGGTAAATACAACGTATCTTATACAATAAAAAAATATAATTGAGTGTTTCATTAATTACAAAGACAAATATTATATTAAATTGTATTTCATTTTCATTGTATATCGTATACATAACCTGGTGGGCTTGTTGCCATGTGACGATCTCTTCCAAATAATTAGAAAAATATTAAAGAGCCCTTTAATAAAAACTAGACTGGAATCCTTTTAAAAAAATCTTGGTTCCTGCAGGATTTAAACTCGCTACCTCCGGGCTTGGTAACAGACATCTTACCATTTAAGTCACGGAGGTCATTATTATTCTTTAAAAAAAAAAACGATGACAATAGAACCAAATATAAATAAACATAATAAAACAATTCGAATAACCCGTAAGTATAAAAATATTGTATGTAAAATTATTTCAAAAATACACAAATTTAATAATCTATGCAAGTAACATATAAGGTATGAAAAATCTAGAAAAATGAGGAATTACTAAATTAATCAAATTATGTAGTGGGAAAAGAAAAATAATTTTTACTAAGAGTGTATGGACGTGGCAGAAGTGACAAATGTGTGCTAGGATATAATAAAGTGGAGATCAGCTCTCTCTCTGCCTACCCATATAGGTTATATTGACTATGTTGACTTCTATGATAGTGGCGTGACTCCCATTAACGATTCCCTTTCACCCATTTCAGTAATCCGCGGTTCGGTGTACAGGGGTTAAGAGCAATTATGTGGCATCCCTTGCAAAGTCAGTCCAACGCATCTATCATATGTTTCTAGAAGTGTGTGATGGCGATGATGATATATTTCAAATAATTTTTCATAATACTTTGACTGTTAGTTTGTCAAAGACTTTTGAAAGCGTGAACTAGCGCAGAATTGGTGAGTTGGTGAAACTCACTGTATGGCACTTTAAAAATTGTATTATTATTTATTTGAGAAAATTGAGGAATTCTGCTACTTTGAGTAGTATTTTCTTACGTAATGAAACAGTTACGAGAGATGTCAAATGATGTGTAGCGATGGGAAACAAAGTAAATGGGACCCTTAATCATATATAACATACCGTTACTCAAACCGGACAATATCAAAATCTGCTAAGATGATAGTCCATAACAGTATTTTAGTATCAACTTAGACGTATTGAAGGGAAATGTGGACGTGGAAAAAGACAAAAGAGCTTAATTAATGTTATTAAAATGTGTGCACTGAGAATATAATACGGGATACAATGTTTGACAGAATACGGAAAGAAGTATAAAAATATGAATCTTAGCTTTAGGTTGATGTGAGTAAGATGAAGAAGTATACTCTGAGATGGTTTAAGCATGTTCAACGAATGAACGAAAAAAGACTAATAAAAGAAATATGAAGTGAAAATGTGGTAAGACGTGGAAGAGGCATACTAAGAAAATAATGATTGAATCAAGTGGATGATATTTTTGAAAGAAAGTAGTGTTAAACATTTTTGAAGCCATAGAAGCTGTATGAGAAGGTGTGTGGGTATAGAAGAGACGAAGGTCCGAAAGGGATATGATGGTACAGTATCCGGCGATAAGTAATAACATACACATCAGGCTTAAGAAAGAGACAGTCGGCCATAATCGGCTAACTTCGGCATTGTAGAGCGTCGTCTCTGTCGCTTGACAACGACTGACAAATCGCGATGGAACACGTGTATAAATGACAGAGACGACGCTCTACAAAGCCGAAGTTAGCCGATTATGACCGACAGTCTCTTTCTTAAGCCCGATTTGTATTACTTATCGCCGGGTACTTGTATGTATGTATTATTTATTTTAAAAAAGTAACATTGTTTGACATGATTGTTCTTAAAAATATTTTTATCAAAAAAAAAAAGAAAAAGAAAATGGAGACCAACAAAGAAATGTTATTTAAAAAAGTCATAACATTGCCATGTCCAATTATCTTCTTTCTTTATACAGAGGTGCAATAAAACCTTAACTCGAGATATTAAATGACCAAAAACTTCTTGCAAAGAAAGTTTCCAACGTCGAAAATAATTGTTATGTCTTCCTTGGAGTACAAAGACAAAAAGTTGAGAAGAAAGTTAGTCCCCATCGTGATTCTCCCACTTCGGAGCGAGCCGAATCATCGTTCCTCGAGTGGGAAGTTACTTGGCAGCAACTTATGGGATCTCCAACACAAAGCACTTCCTAAATCATAACTTGAATCTTCTCTGAGGGCTCATATTTATTGTCCTATTTAGAGTTATTCTTTAATTTGAAATATACTTAAATTTGAAATTTCTAATCATTATTTTACTTGAAAAAATAATTTATTTTGTTCTACAGTGTTTTAGAATTCTTATCTGGTTTGAAATTTTGAATAACGTTTTAATATTGGATTACTCTTAAATTCCTAATGAATTTTTTTTATTTGAAAAATATTCCTCTTATATTAATTAGGCAGTAACGTTGTGGAGGTTTAAAGACATTGTAATTTATTTTATCAAACACTGTTTATTCCACTTTTTTGTAACGGTATAACTCTACCGGTTTGAAGGATTTCACCTCATCTTCAGGGGAGCACAAACAAGATTTTATTCTGTTCGAACTGTTACCGACATACACGGTTCAACGGTTGGGGACTGAGGGGTAAGGGAGGCATGGGACGATTTCGACCAGGAGCGGGATTTTTTGGGATATATGTGTTTACCAGATTTTCGGCTCGATGTACTGACTTAGAAATTTCTAGGGCCTCTAATCTGTCCAATTTATTTCCGTTACGTTATGCCGTTACAAAAAAGTGGAATAAATAGTGTTTGATAAAACAAATTATAATATTCCTCTTATATTTTTTGTGCTATTTATTATTATTTTTTAATTTGATATTTTGAAGAATACTAAAATTTGAGAAAATTCTTTTGGAATTTCGAATTATTATTTTTATTTAAAAAAATCTCGTCTAATGTTATACAGTATTTATATTATTCTTAAATTTGAATAACGTTTAAATATTAAATTATTCAAAAATTTTGAATTTCGATTAAATTTTAGCTTGGATAAAACCAGTGATTCAAAATTCACAAGTTCGATAAATGGAATCGAAGATCATGTTGTCACACAGTCACGTTCTTCAATATACCCACATAGCTAATTTCCATGCACGTATGGTGAACTGTACCATATAAATAAGTATTGTTTTTTTACATAAATTAACATAAAAAAAAAAAAAAATTGTCTCAATTTTCTTTTTATATGTAATAATTTTGCTGTCACCGAAAACCCGGGCTTTTCGGTGACAGCAAAAATAAGAAGATTTTTATTATTCAAATGTAATGTTTTTTTGAATAGGTATATGGATGTTCTGTGATAATATTAAGTACAACCCACCGTCCTTGCTTTATAATAATTTTACCAATAATAAATTGTGAAAATTTTAAATTGCTAAGCATATATTTTTACGATATTTTCCAATTTAAAAAAATTAAACATCATATATTGTTAATTTAAATTGAGTTTGCTTAAAAAAAATAATGTATATGCATACATACGAGTATATACACACAAACATATGATACACATATATTCACAGTCACTTAAGTACGTTGATGAGTGCTTTCTAACGCACTCAATCTAAGAAGAAAATTTATTTTTGCTTTTGGTAATGTGATATGAAATATGTCAATATCCGAAGCAGTCCCGTTCAAAAGAGTTAAGGCCCTTCCAACAGGCATAGCGGCTGGAAGACCCGTTCTTGCGTATGTTATTGAGAACAGTTCTTGCCGGCGCAGTCTAGTGTAATTGTTAGGAACATTTAACACTAATCTTTGTAGTAATGCTGGACAGCTTACAACTCCTCGAACGAGTTTGACAACGTATACCAGGAGACGCCAGTCATATTACCTAACCATGCGGTGGTTGTGGCTAGCGTAGAACTGTCACTGTATATCAGAAGGCGCTGAACTATTTGAACGTGAGAAATATACGCCAAATTCATATACTATGTCTATTTAATAATATCCTTTACTGTCCCGCAACCCCTTTTTATCTTGCCGACTATTTTCAGCCTCTTACCGATAATGGACATGCGCTACGCTCAAACAAAGATTGTTTATTGGTCTTCCCATTTCATTGCTCTTTTTTTATGTCGTCCTGTACTGTCCATGCAATGAGACACAGGAACCAGCACAAAGCAATGTGAAATGGTCAAGTATATGATAAATATCCTTTCCTTTAACACGCCGATTAAATTTTCCCGTTTATTACATCCAGTTCTTTGAGACCAGGGCTTTTTGATACGATTATTGAATTGTATGTTTTTAAAATGTTGCTTTCTTTTTATTACATGTTTTCTGATTATATAATTTCCTTATCATGAATAAGTTAATAAATTAATTTATAAATATGTTTTGCGTTAAAAAGTAAATAAATTAATTTATAAATATAAATTTTTTAAAATCTGTATTTATATGGATTCGATTCCCATTGAAGTCAAGTTCTATTTTTCACTTATAAAGCACTTTTGAGTAGAGTTTGTTCTCTAATAAAGCTAAAAAATCTAACATTTCATTAAAAAAACACACAAAATGTCCCAATCTGGTGTAAGAGTTATCCGTTAGCAATACTAACAAGTAATAGACGTGTGTGGATGTTGTAATTTCTGCATGTGCCGATGAATGGCTAAGACGTGTGATTACGAACGACGATTTCCGTGCCAACTCGTACTTTGGTGGCTTTAAACCCGAAGGTTCGATAAATGGGTGTCGAAGATAAAGAAGTCTCCCAGCCACGCTATTTAAATTTCCTAAATCACCAAATCGGATAAGTTGAAGGATACAACACAAGTGAATAAATGGGGAAAATATATTTATTCAGCGATACGAGTAAGTTTTATAAACTGTTATACTATCGGGATTTTTTTTTCATTGGCCGAAGAAAATCATTGAAACGGTGTAAATAAACATAAATATAATATTAAAAAAACAGAAATAATCTTTCTTACGATATATCAGTTGGGGATGCACCTTAATACAAAAGCACATATTGCAGGTTTCCCAAAAATTGATTTTAACAATAATTAATAAACTTCCTGTCCGGTATTCCACAGCAGAGCTTTTCAGGGAGTATCGGGTCCTGAACATAGCCGATTTACATCTTAAATCCATTCTCTGGCACTATCATCGAGAGAAAGGGAAGATGCAGACTCAGCAGAGACACATGACACGCATGGCAACTTATCTAGTCTTCACCATCCCTAGAGTTAAAACATATTTTGCCCAAAGGCAATATGCCTATTTAGCTCCCATGACATACAATGGGGTGCCGAATTCAATAAAGGCAAAGCGAGGAAAACAATTTAGGCAGTCGATCGGAGCGTGGTTGTTATTGGGACAGGAGTTTGAGTACATGGGCTTGCAATAGATTGACTTGTGTAAAAGGTTTGTGCGAGCTCTTGAATGTGGTGTTTTTTGTTGTTTTATGTTTGTATTTTTGTATATTTTTGTTTTTATTTTTATGATTATGTGCGGTATATTATGTATATCTGGAGTGATGAAGTGTGAGGAGTTTGATTTCACGTGATGTATATATATGTAATTGAGTGTCACTGTTTGTCAGGTTGATGAGAATTTGTCGATGATAAAGTATCGATTTATTTTTTCATGCTTTATGTCTTCAGTGAGATACAGGCAAACACCTAGTTAACTGGGGACACGACCAATGAAAGGCAACAAACCCAGATCCATTAAAATTGTGTGTCCACATGAAATTACCTGTTGTTTTTTCGCAAATTATGTATATTTATTGTCATGTGTAAATAAATAAAAATAAAGTATCGATTTATTTTTTCATGTTTTATGTCTTCAGTGAGATACAGGCAAAAACCTAGTTAACTGGGGACACGACCAATGAAAGGCAACAAACCCAGATCCATTAAAATTGTGTGTCCACATGAAATTACCTGTTGTTTTTTCGCAAATTATGTATATTTATTGTCATGTGTAAATAAATAAAAATAAAATAAATCATTAAGATAAAATTATCAGTTAAATTATTTTATTCAATCTAAACACAATTTTAATGACCAAATATTCCATTTCATAGAAGGTTAATAAGTTGAAGTTATAACTTTGAAAGGAAAATGTAATAAAACGACATATAAGTTGACAACATATGAGCAGGCAATTAAAAAGCTTTAATAGAAATGTCGAGTTATCATGTGTCTTATGGTAGCTGGATGGGGAAAGAGGAGAAGGGGTACGAGAGAGGAGAAGAAGAAATAAGACTTACTTTGAAGAGAATTATATTTTCTTCAACTAAAATAAACTTAACCCGTTGGTATATGATTTCCATTCTTAGATTCACAACTTATGTGTATTAAACAGTTTGTAGTTTTGTCAATTTTTCATTTGTGAACTAAATCAATTTAACAGGAAAATAACACAATAAAAAAGAAGCTTTAATCAAGTAATATCTTTAATGATGAAATGTGTTTCTCCATAAATTATTTCCTCTTGAAATGTGTTCCTATATAACTTCTATTCTCTTGAAATGTGTTTCTCCATAACTTCTATTCTCTTGAAATGTGTTTCTCCATAACTTCTAATCTCTTGAAATGTGTTTCTCCACAACTTCTATTCTCTTGAAATTTTTAATCCTCCTTTTCTTTTTACCTACCTTTATTGACATTCGCAAAAATTTTGTTACTTTCTTTTTATTTTAATTAATGGTGAGCTCGTTGAAGTTTTCTTTTTGAAAATAACATGTAAACTTTCACTCAACAACTGATAGTATTCTAATCGACGTAAACTCTTGTTAATAAACTCACCATTTGCATATTTTTTAATAAAACGTCTAAATAAATATTTTTTTTCTTTCTAAAAGTTTTATTTTTACCAATTAAGCAACAATCTAAGTGATAAACTAAAAGTAAATTTCACGTCTAATATGAAATACTTATCAAATAAGAAAATAACATTTGAAAAGGAATTTAATGTGAATAGAAGATAACAAATGTTATTTTTCTTAAGGGAACTTTCTCAATAATTGTGGCGTGTTTTAAAATAAATAAAATGTTGGACAGGTTTCATTTAATGACGGCCTTCATGACCTAGTTAGTCAAAACTTGTCTTTTAACATTTTTCTTTCAAACAGGGTTCCATTTTAGTTTTCACTTAAGGCTTCTTTATCATCTTTATGGTTGATTGAAAGAAATTGTCACACGGCGAAAATCCTGCCATTTTGTTTTATACAACGAAAGCGTGGAATAAAATACAATAGTTAATGAGCGTGGTATAAAAATTTTAATGAGCAGTTTTTTCATAATTTCACTTGTTATTCCTCTGAAATAAATTCCAAGAATTGTTATTTTAAGTTTGTAGTTTATCACAAATAGAGATATGTTATTTATTAAAAAAAAAGCTTTTTTAAAGTATTGTATTAAATTAATAAAAGCCTCGCTAGAAGCATTAAATTTCAATTCCCACGAAATATTATTTGAAAGCTCACTGAAAATACACGTGGAAAGCTTTTTATCAGTTATGTTTTATAACCTTTATATTCCATTATCCATTTTACAATTGGTATCAATAATATAGAAAATATTTTAAGACATTTATTCAGGGCTATAACATTTTTTAAACGTTGGAACAAAGAAACCAAGCCGGCTGCTCATAATGGAGCCTTGGTCACAACATATAGAAGTGAACCTTAGATGTTGCAAGACGTGATGTAAGTAAAACAATGAGAGTTGCGTAGAATAAAATGTGAAAAATAATGTATGATAGAATAAGGAATGAGCATACTCGTATTAGGAAAGGATGAAGATTGAATGATATGCAATGCTGAAGACGAAGATAGGAACACTGGGATTATTCAATAAATTATAAAGGACGAATTATGAATGATTAACAAACCTTATTTATATTAATATAAGAGGCATAACAAATTTAAGATGACCTAGAAAATGTGGTTATATCAAATTAGTAAAGAGAGAAGAGTGAACACCTTTATGACAATAATATGCATTACTACGTTTATGGTAATATAAAAGCGAAAGATGTAAAAATCTGTTCCGTCTGTCTACCCCAAAAGGGTCATGGAGTTATGGTAATAACGGTATTGATGAAGAAGCTCTTTGTCAATTTTTAATATCATTCCGACGGTGTTTGCTTCAATGCCCGAGGAACCCCGTGTTTTGCATCGAAGATGACTAGATTTGTGGAACGCCCAGTGCTGTCAAAGGAGGAAAATTCTGGGCCAAAAATATATTATTATATATACAAAATTGAATCATCTCATGCAACTTTTAATAAAATGGGAAGCGTATTCTGCGATGATAATCTTAACTTGAAACTTCGACAACGGTTAGTTAAATGCTACGTTTGGTCAGTGTTATTACGTGAAGTGGAATCATGGACCCTCAAAGTTAGTAGTATGAACCGACTGGAAGGATTCGAAATGTGGATGCACCGGAGAATGCTACGGATACCTTGGACGAATATGGTCAGCAACACGAGGGTTCTTCAAAGAGCCAAAGTTGATAGAGAGTTGCTGACTAATATTAAAATCCGAAAGGTGTCCTACTTGGGTCGTGTACTTAGAGGAGCAAAGTACAAATTACTGCACCTGATCATTCAAGGCAAAATAGAAGGCCGAAGAGGTGTTGGCAGGAGGAAAATCTCCTGGCTCCGCAATATACGTGATTGGACTGGCATAAGGGGCGTTGGAGATCTTTTACGGGCTGCCAGGGACAGAGATGTTCACTCTCAAGTGATATTCTTCGTTGGGGGGGGGGGGGGGGGGGGGGGGGGATGATGTGACATGACACTGAGAGAAGAAGAATACTTTGACACGAAAATATAAAGAAGAAGATTGTATTCTGAAAAATAATAATTAAATATAATTTTTTTTTTTCATAACTTTCACATGTTGATCAGAAACACTCATGTACTCGTACTATAAATTATACCCTGAGATTTTCTGAAAATATTTCACATTGAATTAATTTATTGTTATTCTTAAAGTATCGTCTCCTTTCAAGAGTAGCCACAATTATGGCAATTATTCACTGCAGCTCACAACTACTGAATATAACTACACCCAAACCCTTATTTGCCAAACTGCATCAAACAAAATCCAAAGTTCTTACCCCAAGAGAAACGGCATCGTCTTCTGAGTCATTTGCCAATTATTTTTCCCTGAATGATCAGTTGTTTAGTGAAGTATTCTGTGCCTTTCGTTATGTGACCAACATACTACAACTTGTTTAATATTCACAGTTTTATGTAGTTCTCGATCCGAATACATACAAGGATACCTTTCTAGATCCACATCTCAAACTCTCGATCATAGTTATGTTTCCTGGTTCAGTGTCCACCCCTCTATCTCATAGAAGAGTTTCTCAATTCTTAATTCATGTCTCAACTTGTAAATAAATAGAGGCAATATTTTAATAAATTAATTTCGGTCAGAAATAAATGTAAGTGAATAGGTTAAAAATATCGCTTGAACAATGACACTCATCCTTTCAGCGAACGACGATAAGTTTAATGATTTCTATCAGGATCTTTAATTATAACGTTTTTATTAAGGTATATCTCACTGACAGATCAGTCTCCTGTCATGCTTGTGGAATATGTTTTCTGTCTATAAAACAATTATATGTAGAGTTTTATGTGTCTCCGGTCATGTTTGTGGAATATGTTTGCTGTCTATAAAATAATTATATGTAGGCTTTTCTGTGTCTCCTGTCATGTTTGTGGAATGTGTTTTCTGTCTTTAAAACAATTATATGTAGGCTTTTTATGTGTCTCCTGTCATGTTTGTGGAATATGTTTTCTGTCTATAAAACAATTATATGTAGAGTTTTATGTATCTCCTGTCATGTTTGAGGAATATGTTTGCTGTCTATAAAATAATTATATGTAGGCTTTTCTGTGTCTCCTGTCATGTTTGTGGAATGTGTTTTCTGTCTTTAAAACAATTATATGTAGGCTTTTTATGTGTCTCCTGTTATGTTTGTGTAATATGTTTGACGTCTATAAAACAATTATATGTGGGCTTTTATAAAATTTGAAGTCAAAAAACATCACCCTTATCTAAGCATTGTGTAACATATTAGAGTTCTCAGCCCTGTAAGCTTCCCACTCCCTATCGAAATTGACTGACTGGTTGTGGGGGTGATGTTTATCTTTACTTAAAAAATACGTAACTGATAATTGGTATAGAGTTTCTTGGTGATGATGTTAATAGACTTTCTTCTCAATCAAGTGAAAGGACTAAGAATTTGGTTTGATATTTTGTGGATCGTGGGAAGGAATGGATTGTTTTGGGGGAAGGATTATTCAATCACTGTAGGCGGGAAAAATGAAAAATGATAAGAAGTATGAAGATTCTGAGAACATGTTTAATTCAGCTTTATATTTTCGTTGGTATATTGAGTTTACATGAACGTATAGTGAAACAAACAAAACGTAAAAAGCCTTTCTATACGAAGGTAAAATTTGATAACAGTTTTCATTTGGATATTAATGCAAATTACAGCGTTTTCAAAATGTGTGTCTAAGAATCATTTTCAACCTACGGAAGTACGATCATATAACTTCATTCCAGAAAGCATTGAACTGGTTGAATATTAGAAATAGACGCCAAATTTACATACTGTCGCTATAGTATAATATCCTTAACTGTCCTGCCGCACCCTCTTATCTCGCCGAAAATTTTCAGCGTCTTTCCAATCATGGATTAGCGCTACGCTTAAAAAGAGATTGTTTATTAGCCTTTCCAGTTCACCGTTCCTCTTTCTTTACGTCGTCCTTTATTGTCCATGCAGTGAGACTCTGGAATTAGTTACAAACCAATATAAGACTCGCTCCGCTCTTAGCGTGCTTTAAGAAGCGACTGAAAAAAATCTTAATTTCTAGTCAGTAAAATAACGTGTTTTATTCCTAATTTTTCTTTTCCTTTCCTCTCCACCATCCCTTACTTTCCTTTTGATTGATGATATCTCACTTTATATAAAAAAATAATGTTCGGGTGATTGTCCGTCTTTATGGGGTTCGTGAGCATGTGCTCACGTATATGTTTATGGATTTCGTGGGGATGGATAGTCATTTGAATGATTTATGCGACCACGTAACTTGCTTCATTTACTTTTGTCTGGTTGACTGGAAGAGATTGCCGCCTGGCAATAAGCCCGCCAGGTTATATTGCAATAAAAGTGTTAAATAAATAAATAATGCAATTCATCTTTACTGTGCTTTATGTAACAAAATTCTAAACTGCGTTACAACGGGACAGTAAAAAATCTTATTAATAATACTTGTAAGCCAAAACAAGACAGTTTAACCAAAATCAAGCCAAAAGTGAGTTGTGAAGAAAACATGTTCAACAATTTTTTTCTAACAAATATAAAAATAAACTTTGAAAGCTTTCAAAGTAATTAACCATTGGTTATCAAAATTTTGTAATCTAATGATGTTTTTTATTTTTTTTTTAATCTACTCACATTAAAATCGTAAGAGAATCTCATGGATTCAGAACTTTTAAATTTTTGCGAATTATTAAAATTACTAAAATAAAGCGGAAGGACTTAATGTCCTTTTACAGAAGATCTAAAAGAAGCAAATACCGACTAACTAAAATTTTCTAAAATTACTTCTTGGAATGCTTAGTCTCAGAAAATATTACCTAGCTTAAAACATGGAAAACTTTTCTATATGAGGGTGAAATTCAAACATTTCTATATTGAATCTTAAAAAATATATTTAGGTTCTGGCATTCGTTAAACGATTATTTTAATTTAATAAATTACACGCTGTCAGATAATCTTTTTCACTGTGTATCACTTGATAAGGCATAGAAGCTAAATAAAATTCAATAGATTTTTTTTTTATTCATACAATCAAGATATGTGATAAACAAATTTTTGAATCGTTTTCACAAATATTCATCAAACCGTTAGACAATCTTTTTCACAACGCA
>OX463844.1:44846746-44908441 GCA_949825065.1 Odontocerum albicorne | reverse complement strand
TGAATAAAATTCGCACCTGTGTTGCCTGAAGCATCTCTCATCCGGCAAAAAGCAAGGTCGACACTCCCATGTGTGTAATGTTTGCGATGCACGCAGGCTACCAATTCTACAGGCGGTCAAAGCTACGCCGTTTGAAGTTTTATTGTTTAATAGGATGAAATATAAATATGTTGAAAGGACATATTTTATAATTATATCGACAAATATTTTTATCTTCTTATGACATTAAGAGCCAAAGTTGATAGAGCTGACTAATATTAAAATCCAAAAGGTGTCCTAATTGAGTCATGTACTTAGAGGAGCAAAGTACAAATTACTGCATCTGATCATCCAAGGCAAAGTAGAAGGTCGAAGAGGTGTTGGCAGGAGGCAAATCTCCTGGCTCCGCAATATACGTGATTGGACTGGCATAAGGGACATTGGAGATCTTTTTCGGGCTGCCGGAGACAAAGATGTTTACTATTAAGTGATATTGAACGTTGGAGGGACCTGTCATGACACTGGGAAGAAGAAGATGACATTCAGTTTTTTTTAAATCACGTTGTAATTTAGACTTGACGTTGTTATTTAGACGTTGCGCTCAGACAGATATTAAGTATTGATCTTCCCAGTTCACCGCTCTTCTTTTTTTACGTTGTCCTTAACTGTCCATGCAATGAGGTTCTGGAACCAGTTACAAACCAATGTTAGACTCGCTCCGTCCTTGGTATGCTTTAAGAAGTGATTGAAAAACTCTTCATTTCTAGTCAGTAATATAACGTGTTTCATTCTTAATTTTTCTTTCCTCTCCACCATCCTTTACTTTTCCTTTGATTAATGATATCTCACTTTTACTTAAATATGTTTATTTCTATAAATTTCTTAAATATGAATAATCTTTTGAATAGTTTTTGCGACCATGTAACTTGCTTTATTTACTTTTGACTTGTTGGCTGGAAGAGACTGCCGTCAGCAATAAATCCGACAGATTGTAAAAACAATGAAGTTTTAAGTAAAATATATGAAATAATATGTTATGAAGCAATTGGTACGACTCTACGTTATTCTTGTCTGGTTGGTTGTAAGTGCCGCCGTATGTCAATAAACTCGCAATTCGTGTACTTATGTAAATAGCTAAACAATGAAAAATATCAAATATTTTGGATTCAACAAAGTTAAAGCCGCAACATTAGATATTTTTTATATCATCATACATATATTTATTTATATAAGTACACAAAAAGGCGAGTTTGTTGAATATTTGCAAACGTTATCATAAACTTGGGAAAGATAAGGAAGATGGAAATTGATGTGATCATTGAAGCAATTAAAAAAATCCAATGACGGTAGGAGTATTTCGGCAGCAGGTAATCGGTTCCAGGTAAAAAGTACCATACACCCGAAAAAAAATATAACTCTTAATAAATAAATACAATTCATAAGTTTTTCTTCTAGCCGGACGACTATAGACTACACTGGAACGATCCTGGTAAGTAGTTTACTGTACTCTGAGCTCAACAAGCAGCTATGTATTATAGCCAGCCCGCGTAATATTGCAGCAAGTATCATCATGAATATTACAAAACACTTGCTTTGCCACTTAGAATAAGCAGATGACTCTTAAATAGTAATTACCTTCACACGTTTCGAGTAGCTGCTACTTCATTTCCAATTTGCCTCCTACGCCGAATATGTTAAGAGGAAGGTTAAAGAAGTAAGAAGAGAGAAAGAGAGATAACTTCACACCGAATATTAATTAAGCGAGGCCCTCATGAATACTGATGACACGGCTGATACACAAATGCGGTTTCCAGTGAGGAGACGTGGCACAGAGATACGGGATCAACAATACGTATTTGGTTTGGAATTATGATGTAGTGTATCTCTTGAAGATGAGCTGTTGAATCCTTGACTGTATAATGGATTCTAGTATTAATATATGTGATGTAATCATTAGTGTATGATGTAGTCATGTAGTGTATCTCTTAACGGTGAGCTGTTGAATCCTTGAATGTATAATGGATTCTAGTATTAATATATGTGATGTAATCATGTAGTGTATGATGTAGTCATGTAGTGTATCTCTTGACGGTGAGCTGTTGGATCCTTGAATGTATAATGGCTTCTAGTATTAATATATGTGATGTAATCATGTAGTGTATGATGTAGTCATGTAGTGTATCTCTTGACGGTGAGCTGTTGGATCCTTGAATGTATAATGGCTTCTAATATTAATATATGTGATGTAATCATATAGTGTACTATATGATGTAGTCACGTAGTGTATCTCTTGAAGGTGAGCTGTTAGATCCTTGAATGTATAATGGCTTCTAGTATTAATATATGTGATGTAATCATGTAGTGTATGATGTAGTCATGTAGTGTATCTCTTGACGGTGAGCTGTTGGATCCTTGAATGTATAATGGCTTCTAATATTAATATATGTGATGTAATCATATAGTGTACTATATGATGTAGTCACGTAGTGTATCTCTTGAAGGTGAGCTGTTGGATCCTTGAATGTATAATGGCTTCTAGTATTAATATATGTGATGTAATCATATAGTGTATGATGTAATCACTTAGTGTATCTCTTGAAGGTGAGCTGTTGGATCCTTGAATGTATAATGGCTTCTAGTATTAATATATGTGATGTAATCATGTAGTATATGATGTAGTCACGTAGTGTATCTCTTGAAGGGTAGCTGTTGGATCCTTGAATGTATTATGGCTTCTAGTATGAATGCTATGTGGGGAGAGATAAAGTCGAAGATAAAAACTACGGCAGAGGAAATTATAGGTAAGGAAAGACCCCAAGCAAGGAAGGAATGGATTACCGATGAAATTCTCAATATGATAAAAGAAAGAAGAGAGCTCAAAAATGATAAAAGAGATGAATCACAAGAGAAATACAAAATGCTAAGAAACAAAATAAATAGAGAGTCAAGAATAGCAAAAGAAACATACTATCAGAATAAATGCGTTGAGATAAATGACGACCTCAAGAGAGGAAATGTAGAAAGAGCTCACGCTGCGGTGAAGGACTTCTTTGGGATGAGAATCGGAAAGAGCAATGCAATAGAAGGAGAAGACGGCAAAATACAGAATGGAATAAATATAGAATGGAAAAGACTCTTCGAGATTTTGAAGAGAATTGATATCAAATACAGAGATAGACGTATAATCCAGGCGCTATACAAGAATGAGGCCGCTATAATCAGATGTGACGAGGACACAAAGGAAGCCAATATAAGACAAGGGGTAAGGCAGGGATGCTCTCTGTCACCTGTTCTTTTTAACGCCTATATACAGAGCGCGATTGACGACTTGAGAGAGAGAATGAGTCACAGAGAAGGTGTAAAGATACACGGGCAAAAGGTGGATATGATAAGGTTCGCTGACGATATTGCTATGGTTGCTGAAAGTGAAAAGGAACTACAAGAAGCCTTAACAACTATGGAAAGCATTCTTCAAAATAACTACAGTATGAAGATAAATAAAGACAAAACAAAGCTGCTGACTGTAGGCCGAGCGCAACACCAGATGAGAATAGTGATGTCGGGTAAACCACTAAAGAACACCAAGGAGTTTGTCTACCTCGGGAGCAAAATAACATGGGACGGTCGGTCCAAGAGCGAGGTCGACAGCCGTATACATCAGGCTAGACTTGCATTTAATAAAAGGTCGAAAATAATAGAATCAAATAATATAGACCTAAAACTGAGAATACTCCTCATCAAGACCTATGTATGGAGTATCTTGATGTACGGCTGCGAGACATGGTGCCTATCCGAAAGAGATAGACGAAGACTAGAGGCTTTTGAGATGTGGTCCTATAGAAGACTATTAGGAATTTCCTGGAGAGACCGCATCACAAATGAAGAGGTTCTCCAACGAATCGAAGGAGGAAGGCACCTGCTCAGGATCCTGTCCGAAAGGCGTGCAGGATGGATCGGTCATACAATACGACAAGAGGGCCTTTTGCATGCCATAATGGAGGGTATGACCGAGGGGACAAACTCTAGGGGACGCCCACGCCGAGAGTACCTGGAGGATCTGTTGGTGGACGTGCGCTGCTCAACATATACAAATTTAAAAAGAGCCGCACAGGACAGGGAGGCATGGAGGAGAAGAGTTGAAATTGCTGCAAACCAGTCTTAGGACTGCAACCACGGAGAGGAGTATTAATATATGTGATGTAATCATGTAGTGTATGATGTAGTCACGAAGTGTATCTCTTGAAGGTGAGCTGTTGGATCCTTGAATGTGTAATGGCTTCTAGTATTAATATATGTGATGTAATCATGAAGTGTATGATGTAGTCACGTAGTGTATCTCTTGAAGGTGAACTGTTGGATCCTTGAATGTATAATGGCTTCTAGTATTAATATATGTGATGTAATCATGTAGTGTATGATGTAGTCACGTAGTGTATCTCTTGAAGGTGAGCTGTTGGATCCTTGAATGTATAATGGCTTCTAGAATTAATATATGTGATGCAGTTACAGTGCCTCTCGAACTGATTATAGTTTTCAGAATAAATAGTCTCTCTCTATTTGTTTTTGTTTGGAACAATGTAAACTATAATATATTTTATTGTAATTTTAAGACATCGACCTTAAAAGGTAAGCTTTGTTCATCATTCTGACAGGTGATAACATTCTGATAACATTCTCGCAGATTTCTGGTGTTATTTCAGCAATTTCTTTTCGAATGTTGTCCTTAAGCATCGGGATTGTGGTTGGTTTGTTGGTGTACAAATTTTCTTTCAAATACTCCTATAGGAAATAATCGGGGGCAATCAAATCAGGGGATCGTGGGGGCCAAAGCTCAGCCAAACAACAAAGCCAGCCAAGTCAAAATGTGCCTCGTCGCTTATGATGATTTTTTGCCAAATATGGTGGTCGTCTATACCGACCTGTAAAACCGGAGCACTCATATTTCGCCACCATTTATGGTCATTTTCCTGTAGCTCTTGTGTCAATTAAATTTTATACGGATAATTTTTAACAAACATGATGAAGACATTCCCAATTATTGTGCACGGCGTCGATGAGAGGTGCACGGATGTTCACCAACACTCTGCCTCACTGCATCAATCTTTTTGTGGCGTACGTTGGCTATGTGGTTGCAGAGACTTTTTTTAATCTCCCAGTGTATACAAATTTTTAAAATTAGTTAGTACATGCTGAATGGTTGAATTGCTTGGCACAGGATTTAAACAAAAAAAAAAACACGCAATTTTCTTCGCATATTCACAATTGAACAATTATTTAAACAAAATGTTTTAATAACTTCAACCCATTGTTGCGAAGCTAGATGCTTCATAATAAATTTTTATTAACCACTCTCTACGACTGTTAAATATGAACTAACAAATAACAGAAAAATTAAAATGGCAACCAAACAAAATTGACCTGCAACATATAATATACCCTATAGTTGTGATGCTATCGATACAATTAAAATTGAATTTCCCATGAGACAATATATTTGTGGAGTTCACTCGTCAGACGAATTTTCGTGTATCAGTTTCTTCCAACCAACCAGAATGGTTTTCCTTTGATTCCTGTTTTTATTCTTGAATGAATTCCTTTTCTCTAGTTCTACCATTCTTGATAGAGATTTGTAATTTATTTACTTTTTTGTAAAATCTGTCACAAATTAAAACAGTTTAGTGTATCCAACCTTAGTTGATTAGTTGAAAGAAATTGCTATTAAACAATAAGCACCTCAGATGTACCATGTTTAACCGTTTACACTGAAGAATGAAAATAAAATTAAGGATTGAAGCAAGGCAGAAACCTTTCTTAAACTAGGAATCAATGTGAACCAAACCCGATTAAAAAACAGGCGCCTTACCAGCTCGGTGATAGCAACTCAAATATATTTTAATGAAATAAATTTATTTACCGATATTTTGATGCTTTTATTTTTAATTTTCACAGGAATCGTTTATTTGTAAAATGATGCTGAGCGAGGGTTAAGTGGAATCCGAAGATTATTTCTCTTTGAAGCTATCATTAAGTTGCTCTCCTATAAAACACCAAATCACCAACTAATCTAATAGGCTGAACAAATAAGTATTATTAAAGCTTTATTTCTAAAGAAGGCTTCGGTTGTTGTTCTGTTTAGATCAATTAAAAAAAGCTTTGGATGAAGTAGTATATTTATTGAAAAAAAAAAAACGTTTAACGAAAAATCAGATTAAACTTGGTTCTTACTAAAATAGACATGTTAATGTGTACCATAATGCAATTTCCTTGCCGGGGTGTATAGAAAGAACAGGGCGCCAAAATTACCTATACCAGTCTACGTATTTTGCTTGCTCGATATCTTTACACGTCATTCAGTTCCTATGATTTCTTTTATTTCTTACATTTCCTTTTTTTTTAATTTATCACATTCGCACTTTATATTTGTTTTGTTATTCTTTCTTCATTTATTCGTTTCACTTATCCAAACTCTCTCGGAGTGCTCTTCTTCATCTTACTCAACACATCAATTTAAGTTTACATTCCTCCCTTATTATTTAATTGGGTATTCTGTAATGCATTATCCCCCCATGTTTTATTTTAATTTAAACTAAGCCCGTGCATTAAAGTTGGTGATACAACACTATTGTGGACTATCATCTCATCAGACTTAACCTTTTCCTTCCGGTGCTAAAAAAATCCGTGCGTTCCGGTGCTGTGTAATCAATATACATCAATACACATGTAAAAATGAGCGATTTAAAATCGAAAAAATAAGAATATTCATAGCCAATTGCTTAAATTCATTAAATTTGAAGTCAAAAATGATAATAAATGAAATTATATTGCTGAAAACATGAAAAAACATCGACCGACGTTCACGAAACGGGCAAAAAGACCATCTCAAATGGATGCCCGAGAGCTACTGAGACGGGACTGGGAACACTAACACTGTGTGTGTTATTATAACATCTAAGAAAGAAACAACTGCGAACTGAGATTCTATTTCTTGCGTTCCCATAAACCAAAGTAGAGTAAGAGTGAGACGTGAATAGCGTCGCTTCCTCACACATAGCGGTTTTTTAGAATAAATATACCTACATCACGCACTGGCACACGTTTGATTTTATTGGTGAATTTATTCCCGATTTTCACAACATATCCCTGATGTGGCCGATAAGTGCTAATTGTAATTAATATATTTTTTTCATTCAATGCGTAAATGTATTACGGAGGAATACCTAAAATTTGAACCCAGTATTTATTATATTTATAGAAATATTAAAGTTTTTGGAAGCAATGTGTACTAATTACACATTACCGGGAAGGAAGGGTTAACGAATAAAATAACTAAAACACTTGATACTAAAATACATGTAAAATATTTTTGCTAGAAGAGATGCAGATAGTTGGGAGAAACTGGTATGACAGGAAGAGTTGAAGGAAATATACATATTATGTATTGTCAGAAATTTCAAAAAGAAGGTCTCAGAAAGAGACATGTAAGTAACTCTTAATAAATTTAAACTTTTTCATCATTCCAGTTATTCCAAGAGCGTTCCAAGAATTTATTGAAAGCGCCCGAATTATACTAGGACAACAACATATTCAGCTGAAAGCGCCCGATTTATACTAGGGCCACAATATATTCAACTGAAAGCGCTCAATACATAACATAATAGGACAACAATTTATTCAACTGAAAAAATATCTTCAAGTAAAACCAGTACGGTTATAGAATCTAAAACAACATATTTTTGTTATTATTCTTACCAATTGGCCATGGTATTAAATAAATAAATATTTATACAGACTTAAATACTTGATTACTTGATATGAAATAAAAAATGGATGATTCAAGAGGAATATCAAACGGCATAAAACAATGGGAAACAAAGTCTTCGGGGCACTAAGACACTTATATTTGAACTTAACAGTGTCAAAATCTGTTAAGACGATAGTCCACAACAATACGAGTATATTAGTACGAACTTAGATGCAGAATGAAACGTGGACGCGGAGAAGACTGAAAAAAGCGAAATAAGTACTGTATAAAGAGGTGCACTGAAACTAATACATGAGAGGACAATTTATAACAAAATACGTAATAAAGCGATAAGGGATAAAGGATGAATGTGAACATAAGGCTGATGTGTTGAGTAAGATGACGAAGAATACGCTAATATCGTTTGGGCATGTGTGAAACGTGGTGAAAAACTAACAAAACCAACGTATGGTTCAAATGTGAGTAGAAGGTGTGATAAAAGAATACCAAAGAAAGTATGTTTAAATCGAGTGATTAATATATTGAAATAAGAAAACGTAGAAAGTTAGAGAAATCGTAGAATTTGTATGAGAAAGTGTATAGATTTGTAAGAGACATAAAATATATGTCAAGATAGGAAAAACTTACGCTGTTTCCTGTTTGCCTATCCCAACAGGGAAATTGCATGATGGCATGTATGTACACGTATGTAAATGACAAATAAACTTTTTCATATTCTTAATAAAAAAAACATTTTTTCAAACTCCAAAAAGCATATTCCTTTCTAAAGTAATAGAGAATAACTTCCTTATTGAAGGAGCTTTACTTTCAGCAAAGGAGAACACACGAGCATTTAACAGTCCTGAAAGGGTATAGTTTACTATGCATTATAACGTTCAAAGCTTTGGATAGGCTGATACCGCAGTATATGACGGAATTATGCTAAGGAATATGCCATCTGGGAGACGTACGTTGTTTAAGTTGTATGGGTCTCAGAATATTAATTGTACCATTGAAATGAATCAAGCAAACCGACTGAGTTACCTTGATCAGTTTTTTAAGTCGCTGACTTTATAGTATGTGAAAAACCCTCATTTGTATTGTAGATAAACTGACGACTTGAAAGTATTGAAGAGAGTTCTTAAGTTTACCATTTTTAAAAAAGTTCTGTGTCATAACTTATTATAGTCAGAAAAAAATAAATAGGCCAAGATTTAATGGCTAAATTGAGCCTTCCAAAAAATATATTACTGTAAAAGCCGGCCTCAAGAAAACTTTAAATATCTCGTAACAGGTAAATTGAGATTATGTAGGCTATTTATTTACTTATTTACTTAGTGAAATGGTAAAAACACTTAAGTAACCTTTAAATTATTTCTTGTACAAAAGTAAAAAATTAACAACTTTAAAAAATCAACAAAATTCCGAACACTTATGGCGCATGGAATCACCAACGTATAGTACAGCATAACTGAAAGGAATAAGAAATGGTACATTCAACCAAATAGAAAATAAACATGTTATAAAATAAAAATATAAAATTTACGCGAAAATTAAAATAGAATCATTACTGTCCCAGTGATTGCGGAAGTGCCGTAGAAGTACCTAAGATTGAGAGAATGTTGGAGAACTCTCCTGAAGTCAACATCACCTACGTATACATTAAAAAAATTCACCAACTTATACATAGAGTTACCCAATTAGTTATCATACTCTCGCGATTGATGAATAATAACGTGGAACTATTGTAATCAAATTGCTATTGACACTTTTGAATTGTCAAAGGTTTCGTTTACTTCTACAAGGTAGAAACTAATTATGTGATTACAGATAAGATAAATTGTACCGGACGGGTACAAAGACTGTAGATAGGCACGTTGGTTGCCGCGTAGCGCTCAGAGAATCGATGTCGCGAATTCCGTAGCGAAGATCCAATAGAAGAAGAAGAAGAAGAGCAGGGAGAGATTCCTCTCAGGCAGTCGAAGCAGGGTAGCAGGTCTCAAAGTAAAAACACGGTAAAGTCGGTAGTACTGAGAATATGTTTTGCCAACTTCGGGGGCCCCTCTATATTAATGGTCAGTCGGCCGTCACAAGCGCCCATTGCCCGCGAAATACAACAACTTTCGGGGTTTGGGCCTTGCTTACGCCGACTGGGCCCCGACCTACTCCGATCACACCGCCTCGCAAGTCACTTATTTTCAGTGCGGTCGCGAATGCGATCGGAGTCAAACAAACATACATATAAACTCCAAAATATAGCAAACATTTACATATACAAACATATACAATGATTATACAAATACAGGAACATATACAAATATTAGGGTGAATTTCCCTCCAGATCTATACAGCATTGTCTGTTTCATCATACCACATACACACACACAAGGGTGACGCCACACGTCTGATACATAAATTAATTAGAAATATGGAGGATATAGGTAGAATTAAGATAGCAGCCTTCAGATAATTAGGCCACATTGAGAGAAATAGTTCCGAAAAACTTAAATATTTATTAAAAATATGGGTGATATAGGTAGAATTAAGATAGAAACCTTGAGATAACCAGGCTACATTGAGAGAGATAGTTCCGAAATACTTGAAAATTAATTAAAAATATGGGTGATATAGGTAGAATTAAGATAGAAACCTTGAGATAACCAGGCCACATTGAGAGAAATAGTTCCGAAATACGAAACAAATGTACGCCTCTGTAATTTGTGAAGAGGAAAGAAGAGGTAGACTGAGGGAAGAGTGAAATGAGACGAGTGCCGAAATTTCTTGCATTTAAACATCACATTCACTTTTTATACAGTAAAGGTGTACATAAACTATTTATAGTTTCTTCAACTGTTTCATAAAGGTGTACTTACACTTCATATAGTTTCTCACATTGTTTCATATGTACGACTTAAAATTCCCTGTCCAAATGCTTCCACAGTTTCGTTTAGACCAGTGTTCCCCAACCGGTGGTCCGCGGCCCGGTGCCGGGCCGCGGAGACTTTCCGCCGGGCCGCAAACAGTATGCCAAATTTAAAAAAAAAACGCCGTGCAAAAATATTAAATATAAGATTTTCATCCATGTCCTCAATAAAATCGAAACAAAGGAATAGACTGGACGTGAATGCAGCACTACGTATGTCAGAGACAGCACTGCGGCCAAGAATATTCAATATATTAGCAAAGATCAATAGCAGGTTTCGCATTAGTTTGTTGAAAAAACCCCATTGTTTTTGTTAAATTTGAATTGTATCAGACAATGTTACAATTAAAATTGTTTAACTGTTATATGTATATTTGTCAATTATAGTAACATATGTCCATCTGTCACAATTTAAGATTAAAAAAATATTAAATAAAAAAAACATTTTTATTGCAGTATTAGTGATCCGCGAAAAATGTTTCCTTTTTTTACCGGTCCACAGGTCTAAAAAGGTTGGGGAACACTGGTTTAGACCAGTGTTCCCCAACCTTTTTAGACCCGCGGACCGGTAAAAAAAGGAAAAAAATTTCGCGGACCACTAATACTGAAATAAAAATGTTTTTTTTATTTAATATTTTTTTAATCTTATATGTGACAGATGGACATATGGTACTATAATTAACAAATATACATATAACAGTTAAACAATTTTAATTGTAACATTGTCTGATACAATTCAAATTTAACAAAAACAATGGGGTTTTTTCAACAAACTAATGCGAAACCTGCTGTTGCATCTTTGTTAATATATTGGATATTCTTGGCTGCATTGATGTCTCTGACAGACGAAGTGCTGCATTCACGTCCAGTCTATTCCTTTGTTTCGATTTTATTGAGGACAGGGATGAAAATGCTTTTTCGCATGAATAGGTTGTTGAAAATGACATTAATAAATTTATAGCTTTACAACTTAAAGATGGATATTCATCTTCCACTGATATCCAAAACTGAGGCAATGTTAATGTTTTGTGTCTGGATATCAGAGTAACATCCGAAGACAACTCTATTAATTGTTCTTTTTCTCTACTCGTAAGAGTACATGAAATTATGTCCTCCATGAAGGGATTATTAATCCAAAGATTTCCTTTACGAGGATCCTCATTTTCGGGATAACAATGATTAAATTTTAGTACCAACGCCTTCAAGTGTTGACTTATTACATTTAAAACACCTTTCCTGTCGACGTCAGCGGCAATTAAAAATTCTTGCAAAAGTGGAAACATTTCTAAATCCTCCACTTGTACACGACAATCCCAAAGAACCAGCTTCTTTTTCAATGCATCGACCTTATTTCTCAATTTAAAAATATTTGTACAAAACCCCTGGAGAGAAAGATTTAGGTCATTAAGAAGACTAAATATGTCCGCCATATATGCGAGTTTACTCAACCATTCCTCGTCCAAAAAATGTTCTAGTAGGGCGGAGTTTCTCTCTCTCATAAAATGTTTTGCTTCTTCCCTTAATTCAAAGAGACGTGAAAGAACCTTTCCTCTCGATAGCCACCTCACTTCTGCATGGAGAAGTAGATGTTGATGTTGCGAGTCCATATTCTCGCACAGTAACTTGAACAGTCTTAAGTTCATGGATCGACTACGGATTTCATTTATAATCTTCACTGCGTCGTTCATCACTGTGTTAAGCTCTGGTGAGAGCTTCTTTGCAGCTAGATGCTCTCGGTGAATTATACAGTGAGTGGACACCATATCTGGATGGGCAACAGTCTTTATTCTTGCAACTACACCTAAGAGATGTCCAATCATGCTTGCAGCGCCGTCTGTACACACTCCGACGCATTTGGCCCACTCTTAGCTGTGCGCTTGGAAATACTCGTCAAGAACACCAAATATCTCCGAACTTGTAGTCCGTCCAGGTAAGTCAAGACAGCAAAGAAGTTCCTCCCTAAAATCTTCAGCTTCACTATACCTCACGAAGCAAAGTAGAATAGCATGGTTGCTCACGTCAGTTGATTCGTCGAGTTGAATCGCAAAACATCGCGATTTCTCTATTCCCTCTACAACCTGCTCTTCAATATCGATCGCCATGTCAAGAATTCTTCTCTGGATAGTGTTTCCCGAAAGTGGTATAGCCTCGAGTTTTTTTGCGGCTTGAGGACCCAAAACCTCACGAGCGCAATCTACATATGATGCAAGGCTTTACTAACTCCTCGCCGATAGTGAACGGTTTTTTCGTTTTAGATATTTGAAGAGCAACTAAATAAGACGCTTGAAGCAGTTTTTTGTCACTAGTTATCATCTTCGTCATTTCACTTTTTTGATTTTTCAACTGGTGGTGTAATCTTTCAAAAAAATCCAATAGGCGGTAAATATGAGACGGATTATATCCTTTGCAAACCTCTGTAAAACAATAAAATGAATATGTATTTATTGTAAAATTTACTTTCTCACCGGTCCATTCCAAAATGTATGTACTGTTTTACTTGTATGTACTGTTACTCTCATCGGTTCATTCCAAAATGAAAACAATTATATATTATGAAATTCTTGGAAATATATTTAGGTAGGGTTTTGCATCCGAGTTCACTATCCAAGAGCAAATATTTCCGTTCTCCCTAAGTGTATCTGAGAAGATTTATGACTGCCCATTCTGAGAAAACCAGCGACCATCGTGTCGCATTATAATGCCAATTATATTTATTTAACAATTACTAAAAATACAAGTCAACGTGCAAGCAAAAAGATCCTATATTTAATATTTTTGCATGAATTTCTTGAAATTTGACATATTGTTTGCGGCCCGGCGGAAAGTCTCTGCGGCCCGGCACCGGGCCGCGGACCACCGGTTGGGGAACACTGGTTTAGACGACAATTAATACTGTAGTACAGTGACCCCCAACCTTTTTGTCGCCGCGGACCGGTCAACGTTTCATAATTTTACCGCGGCCCACTGGGGTGGGGGAGACACATTGAATGTAGTTTTTTTTTTTAATTTTATACCAATATATTTGTACAATATACGAGTAATAATATGATCAAATTTACAACTGTGGTACATAAGTTATAGTGACAAATAATAGTAGAGAAAACACAAGGTTTGTGGGAAAAATGAAGAAGAAATATATAATAACAATGAAGGATTATTAAGTTTCAAATAATTTTTTAATTTTCTTTTGGATTCATGGGTATTTTCAATATTTTTAAGGTTCAGCAGAAGGTTGAAAGTATTTTTTTCCAAGATAGAGAAAATAATTTTGAGAATGCTTAGGGTTTAATATCGGGATTTTAATGTTATTCTGATATCTTACAGATATATTAACTTGAAAGTTATTTATCTATATTCTTTAAAAGTTTGAATGTTGAAATTTTATGTGTTTTGATTTAATATTTTTAATTGAATCGTGTTTAAACATGCCTTCAAAATAAAATACAGTTACCCCTTAAAAATGAATAAAAACAGATTAAATATTTTAACTTAATGCTAAATCAATGAGAACCCTGAGCTTGCTTCATTGAAACGAGATGGTTCCATCTGGGGGTAATACGAGTAGGAGATTGTGACACCCGAAGTGTCTTGCTGATGTCCAGTTTATTTCTTTGTTTTGTTTTGGTTGCTGTCACTGCAGAAAACCCCGCTTCACATAGATAGGATGTCGGAAATTGCAATAGGGATTTTAGTGCTGTGGTGGCAATCTCAGGGTATTCCGCCATGACTCTAATCCAGAACACCGGCAGAGTTGTTGTCTCGAACAAGTATTGTCGGAAGGTCGGTGGTAACTTAGCGTGAAGGGGTTTTCAACGGAATAATTATTTTAAGCTATAATTAAGTTTTATTGGGCATGTTCGATTTTTCAAAAATAATTTTTAAACAGGCCCTTGCGCGGCCCAGCACCATTTGGTCCACGGCCCGGGGGTTGAGGACCACTGTTGTAGTACACATTCACGTATTACTTCACAAAACGTTCACTAGTAACAGTTTAAGTTAACTGATCATCCGCTTCCACTGTTATATATGTACGACAGTTTGTTTTTCCTTATATCACACCCTAAATTTATTCGAATAATTACTTAAAAGCACATTTTCTTTCCGCTTAGGATGTTTTCATGGAAACAAACTGAAGCGATTCAGATTTTAAACTCATATTCACTTTATTAACATCTCTCGAGTGTAATTCCAGCCGAGAGATCCGACCAGCCTCTAAGTCTAATAAGTGATCAATGTAAAGTGGTGTTTCCGTTTCTTCTCCGAATAATTTACGGTCCAATTCAAAGAAGCAGAACACCTTTTAGTGAAATGAAAGAGTTTCATCAAAATAATGCCTTTCAGGCAGCCGGGGGCTTGTGGAGGTGCGAAACGGTTTATTTTCCCAAAAGAGTTCCAACTCGCGCGGAACGGGTTAAATCGGCCATTTTTTCAACGCGAGAAAACAAATTAATCCACCCACCACCGGGGATGAATATTCAAAATATATATATTTTTTGATTAATGTAAAAGCAAAATATGAAAAATCGTTTTTCTTTTTCTCAACACGAATATGCATATAAAGAAGATACGCATTTAAAAAAGAAACGCTAGTATGAGCTATGAGCTCGAATAAGCGTTCTAGGTCATTTTTATTTATTTATTTAAAACTATATTCTACAGTATTCACTATGGTGGGTTTCTTTCCCAATCAACCATACAGTTGTTTTATAGTTTTTTTAGTGAAAGGTAGATTTATATAAAAAAATAAAGGTAGGGCACGTTTTCTTCGTATTTTGTTAGATCTGAAGGATTTATTGCAATAAGAGCAATTTCTCGTATAACAATTTCTTTCAACCAAATAGAAAGGTGTTCTAAAGACGTTAAATAAAAGAAAAGGTGGAACTATTTTTTAAATTAAACTGACAACCCTCAGACCAGAAAACACGTATTTTGCCAACTTGACCACGGAGGTTGTCATATAACACCAAAATATAAAAAATAAAAAAATATCAAGAATACTGATACAAATTTAATAAAGACATCGATAGTAAGGGGATTGAAAGGGATTGGAATAAATGATAATGGAAAATCAAGCTATATCACTGAAGGGAGATCAAAAAAAATTTAATTCGCTTTTTGAAACGTGTCGACGATGGTGTAAGTCTTAAACAAGCTGGTAGCTGGTTTCAGAGTCTCACAGCATGAACAGTTAAAGACAACGAAAAAAATAAGTTAATCACTGACGGAGCTTAAGGTGAGTCTGTGATCGTGAAGAAGTTGAACATTTTCGACGATATATGAGGGGCGGGCGAAACAGTTTAGGATGTTATAAAGAAATGACAATGCACGAGCATTTAATTCTACCAGTTGCAGGATATGATATTATTTCGGTTTCGGTCAATCTTTTTTTTTTTAAATAAATATGCTTTTTCTTATGCGATGAATGCTTCATATTTTAAACATTTAAATTGTTGGCTAGTCACAATTACAGAATGGGTGTTGCGGAGGATCACAGCTGAGAGTGTGAGCTGGATGGTGAGACAATAGGTCCTACGTTTTCGTTTGTCTTTTAGGTGACATTGGATAAACGAAATGCCATATATTTGAATGACGTATCTCTTCTTTCTTCCAGAAACTTTTCCACTTATTTATATAGTAAAGTACCTCCGTGACCTAGTTGGTAAGACGCTTGTCTTCTAGCCCGGAGGTTGCGGGTTCACATCCCGCCGGAACCTAGATTTTTTTTAAAAAGGATTCCAATCTAAGGTTTTTTAACACCTTACTGGTTGGTCGGAATAGATTGTCACATGGAAATAAGACCGCCGGGTTGTACTGTGTACAACGAAAGTGTAATACAATAAAAAATTATAGATGGATTGTGAATTTTCAAAGGCTCATGAATTGAAGCTTTAAATGGTCGAAAACTATTTTTTGACTTCATTTGTAAAATATTAAACTCGTATAATGTATCAAATTCGGCTTTAATTTTGTGGCTCTAATAAATTTTAAGTGGGTGCATTGCCTATCAAAAAAATATATATTTTTAAATAACTTCAGCACTCAATTAGGCATCTGAATACAATTAGGGATCTGAATACAATTATGCATCTGAATACAATTAGGCATCTGAATACAATTAGGCATGTGTAAACAATTAGGCATCTGAACACAATTAGGCATCTGTATACAATTAGGCATCTGAATACAATTAGGCATCTGAATACAAGTAGGCATCTAAATACAATAAGGCATCTGAATACAATTAAGCATCTGAATACAAATGAATAAGTTGAAATAAATCAAAACGTTTATTCTTTATTTTTCTAATAATAGCCAATCCATCCAAACCAGGATGATTAGTGCCACCAAATTAAAGTTATTATGCAATTATCTGAGTCAATATAATAAAACTAATAAAACTAATTTCAATATAATAAAAACTTCAGCACTCAATTAGGTATCTGAATACAATTAGGCATCTAAATACAATTAGGCATCTGAATACAAGCAAACACATGTCTTATAGAGCAGAATTTTTTCTTTCGAATGACGTATAACCTTTACAATTTTGTTTTACTTTTGGTGCTCATTTTTAAATTGAAAAAAAAAAAAACGGACACAACTTATGTTAACACTCAGTAAATTATAATTTATTTAGTTAAACACTGTTTATTCTACTTTATATAACGTTATAACCCTACCGGTTTCAAGGTTTCTACCTCATCGTCAGGAAAGCATAAACAAGGAGTATTTTTGTGTTTCCCTTGATGTTGAGGTGAAAAATTTGAAATCGGTAGGGTTATAACGTTATATAAAGTGAAATAAACAGTGTTTGACTAAACAACTTACAATATCTTTAAACGTTGTTTATATTTAAGGCATTAACGTTGTGGAGGTTTAAAGACATTGTAATTTATTTTTATCAAACACTGTTTATTCCACTTTTTTGTAACGCTATAACCCTAACGGTTTCTAGGCTTTCATCTCATGTTTGTGCTCTCCTGAAGCTCTGTACTCCCCCGGTCTTGTTTGTGCTCCCCTGAATATGAGGTGAAAGCCTTGAAACTGGTAGGGCTATACCGATACAAAAAAGTGCAATTAACAGTGTTTGATAAAAATAAATTACAATATCTTTAAACCTTTACAGTGTAAATGTATAAACTATAAATAATATAAAAAATAAAAATATATATACGTTTATGAATCAAAATAAGCAAGTAAAATTTATCGAACTGGACATATGTAATATTGCAGAATTCCATTTGAGCTCTAAGGACTTTATCATCAATGTTAATGCATTTTAAAAACAAACTACACTCTTTTTGTTTGCCCTATTTGCAGCATTTGAAAGATTTTCAATGCATCCAATGAGCAAAACAAGGCAGCCATGTATTGATAACTCTATGAAGATATGAAGAGAAGATTATTTTGTATGAAAGTGTTTCATATTTAATTTCCATTGAATATTATTATTAGAGTTTTAACTGTTAAAAAATTGTTGCAAATGAGTTGAATTAGTAATAGGGAATATTCCACATAGTTTAGATTCTTGTCTCAAAGCGTCTTAATTCTGGGAAACTGAGATGTTAAAAGTCGTTTTTTTATTACTGTTAAAACAAATAAAAAAATATTATTATACTTTCTCAAAATAATTATGATGAACTATTTAAATAAGGCACAGGTCTGTCACTAATCATAAGGTTTTTCCTTGAACACATTAACTTTTTTGTGAACGTCATAAATATTATTTTTATTATTATTATTATTATTACACATGACAAGAAATATACACAATTTGAGAAAAAACAACAGGTAATTTGATTTGGACATATAATTTAAATGGATCTGGGTTTGTTGCCTTTCATTTGTCGTATCCCCAGTAAACTAGGCTTTTGCCTGTATCTCACTGAGGATATTTAGCATGAAAAAATAAATCGATACTTCTTTCCGATTTTTGATAACACAAAAAACCCCGTTGCATCTCTCATCAACCTGACAAACAGTGACACTCAACTACAACTGGAAACATCTTGCGAAACTCAACTCCTCACACATTATCACTCCAGAAAGAACAAAAATATTCATCCCACAATATACCGCACACAATCATAAGAATAAAAATCAAAACAAATCCAAAACAAAAAAAGAAGAAAAAAAGAAAAACACACAGAAACACAAATACAAAAACAACCAAAATTAAAACAACAAGAAGAGACCCACACTCACGAGCTCACATAAATCCTTTCCACTCGTCATTGATCCTGAAAGCCCAAGTACTCAAAATCCTGTCGCAATAACAACCACGCTCCGATCGACTGTCTAAATGGTTTTCCTACCTTAACTTTTATTGAAGTCGGCACGCCATTGTATGTAATGTAAATATTCAACAAGATGTTTGAAGAACGATATTTACATGCGGTTTATACGTAATTTTAAATAAGTAAAAATACATAATTTTTGCTAAGCTGCTTTTTATTTATTTATTTAAAAAAAAAACTGCAGCCATCAACATTTAAATTTAATATGAATTCTTTAAAATAACTAAAACACTATTCAAATAAATCAGCAACCAAATTAACTTTAAAACATAACAAAATTGAAACAAATCTCGAAACTTAAACATATAATCAAAAAAATATTTATGTTTATAACAGAAAATAATACAAAGCACAAGTTTTTAAATTTTTTCGAGTAGTTTCCCTAAGTGGGCGATATCGCACCTCTGTCTGTGTTGGAGGGATCTGGGGTGGACGTTACTTGTCCCAAGGGTAATAGGCGACGTTGCGGAGCTTTAGAGCAACGAGAAGACGATAAAATAATTTGGTCACCTAAATTTTTTTGAAGGAAACACTTAGTCACTGAACAACTCAGACGCCCTATTATAATGAATCGTCGAATAAATTATACCTATCAAAAGTTCTTACATGTTGATGTCACGGTCGTATAATGTAAGGGTCACTTTATTTTTGAAGGAATAATTGTTTTATTTGAAAACACGCTTTTTAAATTTAAAAAAAAATTAGATAGCTACACAAATAATTTGGTACATTGAAAAAATACAGAAACAGCTATACTATTGCAGCTATACTATAGCTATATTATATAAACAGCTATCTGTTCTCAATAACATACGCAAGAACGGGTCTTCCAGCCGCTATGTCTGTTGGAAGGGCCTTAACTCTTCTGAACGGGACTGCTTCGGATATTGAAATATTTCATATCACATTACCAAAAGAAAAAGGAAATTTTCTTCTTAGATTGAGCGCGTTAGAAAGCACTTATCAACGTACTTAAGTGACTTTGAATATATGTGTATGTTTGAGTATATAACATATGTATTGTAATTTATTTTTATCAAACACCGGTTTCAAGGCTTTCACCTCATCTTCAGGGAAGCGCAAACAAGACTGAAGATGAGGTGAAATCCTTGAAACCGGTAGGGTTATACCGTCACAAAAAAGTGGAATAAACAGTGTTTGATAAAAATAAATTACAATGTCTTTAATCCTGAGAGTGCTACGAGAAAAAAATATAATTGTCTATCTAGTGCTGAGATATATTTACGATTCGGACGTTCGTGATAAGTATTTATTTTAAACAACAAAAAATCAAAAAAGAACTATTTTTACAACATAAATATATTTTAGAATATGTACCCTTGTATTCTAAATGAATGATATTCATTTAGAATACAAGGGTAGAACAAATTTCTTCCACTGCTATAGCAGTGCGCCGATCTCTCAGGGTTAAACCTCCACAACTTTAATGCCTTAACTATAAAAAACATAACATATGTATGCATATAATTTTTTTTATATAATTTTTTTATTCCTTATAATTTTTCTTTTTTTTTTAATGTTAACACGTATTGTATTTTCAAGGAATTGGACAAAGCCGGTTTTGAGATAATAAATAAATATAATTTTATTGTTTATTGAGATAACGATAGAGTTTTTCCGAGGGAGACGAGGAAAAAATATTTGTGAAATAAGGGCGGTGAGCCAAAAATGTTTGGAAAATTCTGTTAAGAGGAACTGAAAATCTATCTTATTCCCTTATCTATGCAATCGTGCAAGGAGGGGAGGGTGGAGAATGATCCATAATTTGTGGTTTTGATTAATTTATGGCTTTAATTTTTTAATTTATTGTAATTTAGGCAGTATCCCGAACAAGAGCGTTGTTATGAAGAGTATACTCTCTAAAAAGCACTATTTAAATTGTCCTTTAATTATTGTTTTTATATCTGTATAAATTTGAAAGAAATAAAATAGTAAATCTAGTTTAAAAAAATTGTTAAAAAAATTAAATCTGTATACTAAAATTGTTGAAACTTATCAACTGCCGACAATGATTTATTTATATCAAGTATCATTTGTCTAAAGAGATTTTCGAACTTTGAAATAATAAAAAGGCGAAAATGTTTTCATTGTAAAAATAAAACATAAAAGTAGTCGAGATATTATTTTCTCGATCCATTTACTTTGGAATTCTCATTTTAGTACTTTACTGAAAATAAGATCTTTACTGAAAATAAGATCTCCGAACGTTTCCGGTCTAAGTCATAAATTATAGATTGTTGAAACTTGGAATCGCAGTCTGATTGTTAGTTTTTTTTTTTTGTAGAAAATGAGAACATTTTTTACGATTTTATTTAGTATCTTGAAATTGTTTCAATTCAATTCTTAGAGAAAAATATAAAATAAAGTAAGGGGGATGGGGGGTAGAGTTTCGAAATTGAAGCAACTCTTATAGTCTGTTTTCGCTAACTATTCCGATCCGTAAATTATTGTAAAAAAATTAAGATTACTAAATATAAATGAGTTAAAACATTTTCTTACGATAAAATAAAATTGAAGGGGCAGTTATATTTTACAATGACTTGTTTTTACATTAATTAGAGTTTTAGTTTTGTTTGAATTTAATCTCTCTGTGTACATATGTTTTCTCTTTATTTTAAATTATTTCATGTCCCTTGTGAATTTAGATAAAAGTATTTGAATTTTAAATGTTTTTTATTTAACATTTATTTATAATTGTGGGAGTATAATACCGAAAAAGGCCATTATTGATTTCAGTTTTGCTGGTGTTTGAGTTAGTTTTGCTGTGTTAGTTTTTTGGTGTGTTAGTTTTGCTGGTGATTGAGTTCGTTTTGCTGGTGATTGTGTTAGTTTTGTTGGTGATTGTGTTAGTTTTGCTGGTGATTGTGTTAGTGAGTTAGTTTATTTTCAACTCTTGAGTCATCTGTGTGTAATAAGTATTTTATTTCGTTATTCGAGTTGTGCGGGTTTTAACTCATTCTCTCTCTCAAGAGCAAGCCATCGTGTTAGCAAAAATGTCGCTAAGGGATGTAGGTCGCAACCTAATCTAATGGTGAACTTTCACACGTCTGCGATGTAGCTGGGCAGGCCCAATCAGGTGCCACCAAAGACCCGAATCCAAACCGCCTCAAAACCGAATAACAAGTTATACAATCCAAGTTGTTCTCAATATCTGCGTGAAAAATCCAATTTTGTTTCTGGGTATGGAGTCTCCTTTCGATCGGGTTCTCTCATTCTACACACCATACGATTTTTTTTTTTTTTTTTTTTTTTTTTATCCACTTTGCACGGATTTCTCCTGTTACACAAAGAGGGTTTGCTTCTAGCGTTAGCTTATACGTTAGGAATAATATCAGCCAGGATTCTTCTCATACTGCTAGACGGTACCGAGAATATATCAACCATGTCATTCAGTTGGTTCAATATCTCTATACCACGGGTGACTGAGTGTTTAGCCATGATATTCGTCCTGTAAGTTGGTATGTAGAACAGAGGGTGATTCCTTGCACGGATATATTTATTGGGTACATATAAACTTAGTACTTCTAGAATCGCGGGACAGTTAAAGGAACCTTGGAAAACCTTTATTAGGAATATCGCAATGGATTCTTGCCTTCTTGTTTCAAGACTTCTATAGTTACACACCGTGAGAAGTTCGGCATGGTGAGCATATTTTGGGTCATCGCCCTTTGTTCTGTACCATAGATATCTGAGGAATTTTTTTTGTATTTGTTCTATATTGTTTTTGTATTTGAGCTGGTGAGGAGCCCAAACCGTAGATGCATATTCTAATTTGGTTCTAATTAGATAATTATATAAGTTTCGGAGGATATCGGTGCTGTTAAATTCTCTTGATATTCTCATTACAAAACCGAGTAGTTTGTAACAGTCCGATATCAAACGTGAGACATGGTTAACGAACGTGAGTCCGACATCGAAGGTTACGCCCAAATCCTTGAATTCAGAAACTCTGTTTAGTGCCACTCCCTGTATAGTATACTGATGGTGGATTGGTGAAAACGATCGACTATAAGATACACAGACACATTTATTAATGTTGAACAGAAGATGATTTTGCTCACTCCAGGAGACTAGGGAGTCTAGGTCCTGTTGTAACTGTGCACAGTCCTGAGGTGAATTGATCTTTTTGAATATTTTCAAGTCGTCAGCGAACAATAAACATGTCGAGTGACTTATGGAATTCTGAATGTCGTCTATTAATATGAGGAATAGTAGGGGACCTAAATTGGATCCTTGTGGTATACCAGATCTTGCGATAAATTCCACAGAAGACTTGTTACGGATTGTTACGTATTGAGATCTTTCTTTTAGGTAAGATGCAAATAATCCAATTAGATTATCGCTGAAGCCAAGTTTGTGCATTTTCGTGAAGTAATATATCGTGATCAACTTTGTCGAAAGCTTTCTGAAAGTCTGTATAAATTACGTCCGTTTGTGAAAGTTCGTCTAAGTTTGACGCAATCTGTTGTGTGAGAGAGAGAAGATTAGTAACAGTCGATCGTTTTGGCAAAAAGCCATGCTGGTTTCCAATAAGTCTTGTTGATACTTGGTGGGTCAATTGGTTGCACAGTACGGTTTCGAAAATTTTTGGAAGCAAAGAGAGAACAGCTACAGGTCTGTAATTATGAGAGTCTAACGGGTCTCCCGATTTGAAGATAGGGCAGACCCTGGTTGTCTTCCAGCTTACGGGAAATGTATTGGTATTTATGCTCAAGTTAAATATGTAGCAGATGGGATCACACACGTATTTCGCACAGACTTTGAAAATGTCGGCTGATAACCCATCTGGTCCGATTGCTTTGTCGGTTTGCAAGGAGTTTATGCTTTTCAGCACGTCTTCCTTAGAAATGGAATGGAGCGATATGCTTCTGCTGTCTGACGAACTGTTTAAAATATTTTTTGTGTCATATTTGGCCGCTGAATCTACGTAAACTGATTGAAAATATTGTGCAAAGTTTTCTGCAATCTTTTGGGAGTCTTCGGTTATACTGTCTCCCAGTTTCATAGATTTGAAGCTAGTTTTATTCGTTTTTCTATTTTTTACATGATTCCAAAGATTCGAAGGGTTTCCTCGGATGTCGGTCTCTATCTTGGCTAAATACTCATGGCGCGATTGTTTTATTTGAGTTTTTAATTTGGCTCTCAGCCTCGAGTATTCTAAGTAATCAGCCTGGTTTCTGCTTTGAAGATAATTGTTATGAAGTTTGTTACTCGGCTTTGCTTTGGAACGATCTTCTTGGCTCAATCAGACGTGTTTTATCCTTACCAATATTTAAGAATAAACTAAAGAAGCATTATGTATACCGAATATTCCTTTTCCTTCACTGTCACACAATTTCAACCCCTAATCCCTATTTTCTCTAATACTTATCTTTCTCCAATATTGCGTTTATACACTATATTCAAGACATGGTCATGGATACCAATAATAATTATGATACGAATGCTTGTTGATTGCAAGAAAATGCCTTAACACTTGCCTTACTGTGCTAAAAAATTCAGCCAGCCACGGTGCTAGACGCTAAGCGTCCAGTGAAAAATGTATGTTTTAAATTAAAATTATGCAGTCTGCTAAGTTATTTTAGTAATTAGCTATAAAAATCATTTTATTATGTATTAAAATGTCGAATAATCAAATAAAATATAAGTCCTGGTCACTCGCTATCCATCACAGGGTGGCAAGTCTTAAAGCAAGTAATCTGCCACATATACAAATGTCTCAAATGTATCCACACGGGTGTCGCAAAAAATGTATCCACACTTTAATAGCTGGTAACTTGTTGTTTTTTTTTTGTTTTAGATTTTACCGTTGAGAAATAATGGCTGAACCAGACTTAGTTTTGAACAAAGATAATTTATTTTGAAGTGCTACAGGAAGTACGAAAATGCGGTAGAAGAATTTTTCTTATATGGATTTCTCAAGAATAAAGTTTTAGCTTAACAATCTGAAACCATTGATGAATTACGAGTAACCATTGAAAGAGAATGTGCCCAAATACCAAATGAAATGATTCTCGATGTTTGTGATTCCGTTACTTTGCGTTGCCAGTAATGTATGCTTATAAATACAGACTTTATAATTATACAGTGTGGATACATTTTTTCGCGAGACCTATATTTGCATGAAAGTGTTAAACAAACTAATAAAAAATGCAGTATTTTTCAATATTTTTTTAAATCTGTTACTTCTAGATATGATTATATTTGCACACACTTTTAGTCAAGGAATATTGTTTGAAAAAACATCAATATATACATTTTCACAAAAAATATCACCTTTAAATTAAGTTAAAAAATGTTTTCAAAATATGATATATCAGAATTTTTTATTTACTTCCATCATAATTGACAAATTATTGCCAGTGAATATTCTCATATAAAAGGCATTATTATCAGCGTCCTTTGGTTAGTTTATTTTTACAAATAACTTGTTAAAAGGAAAAATAACATGTTTTTTTGGAATAACATTTTACGTCGAACAATATTTGCTTGCTTAACAGTTCCCATAATAATTTTACCCAAAATATTACCAACAATATTACTGGAAGGGTGCTAATTCTACGTCATTTCCTCCCCCGAGGAAGGCCAGTTAAGTCCACCTAGCTCCTATAGCCTCCAATTCAGCCTCCCCGATGACATTATTCATTTTCTGATGTGTCAATTTATTATTCATGGGATGGGAACTAATGGGCGGCGGCTACTAAGTAAGTGATTCGCCCCAAAATTCATTTTCCCAAGTTTAAATTTATTGTTAGCAAACTGATGCGACATCTGGGTGGTTTCCGTTTTGAATGTAGTGCATTCAGTTTCCCAGATTTCAGAGAAATATTTACTGGGAAAAAGTTTTTTATTAATCTTCTCGTTTTTACACATTATTTTGGGGTTAAGATAATTTCTATCTGCCTGGCCATTAATTACGCCTTCAAATAATTACTAACATTACACCCATACATACAATACATTACGCCGTAACACACATATTTCGCCTTTTCTCCTTCCATACACCTTCTCACACAGCTCCTACGATTTCTTTGGCTTTTTATATTTAAAAAATATCATTTATTGATTTAACTACAATATGTTTTCTTGGTCTAACCTCAACACGCAATTTACATAACATATTTTACAAAACAATTCACGAAAGACTCCCAAAAAATATTCACGAAATACTGAGAAGTTAATCGAATTATTGCCGTGTTGAGTTTACTTGAATGATGGTCAACGTTTTGAAGATGTTGCATACTTCATCCTCAGGATGTCAATAAACATTATGGAACATAGTGAGGATTTTGCATTATTATATTCGGTTATGTTTCTTGCAAGATCCGCAGAGATGCTGGACACATTTGAGAGGAGAGTGTTAAATTCTGGGGCCCGTGAACGATGGCGAAACCTGGAGAATAAGAAACAATGATGAGCTGTATAACATCTATAAAGCTTCCAGGCTCTCTGTACACGCTATGTTAGACTGATTAGGCTGAGATGGGCTGGGCATGTGTAGAGAAAGCCGTCATCACGGGTACCTAAGAGGATCCTTGAGGGACATCCGGGCGGAAGAAGAAAGGTCGGTAGACCTAGGCTGCGATGGGAGGATGAGGTGAAAAAGGACGCGGCCCAACTACTACAAGTGACAGATTGTAGGACCGCGGCGGGAGACAGGAGGAGTTGAAGGCGAGGATTGATGGACGCCAAGGCCCGATATGAGCTATAGAGCCATCGAAGAAGAAGAATAATGTTTCTTGCACGCAACGTATTCATAAAACAACATTTATAATTAACATTGTTTTAATATAAGGTTGAACTGTTGAAAACCGGTACGAGTATATAACAAAACTTACAAACCCGCCATTTTGTGGATAAAGAGAACTATTTCACTAGGCAAGGACTGTGACGAAGTGGTCTTATTACTTAATCACTAATTCCATATTTGTCCTAAGCACTTAAAGAGTGCTGAATCGTTCCATTCACTCTCTCCATTCACATCTTTTATTTGATAACATTTGTTTTAAAGGTATACATGTGTATTAAAGCACTATTTCCTTGCTAAGATAGGCAGAGAAAACACAATACCAGATTTTCCTACCTTGATACGAATATTTCGCTTCTTCCACATATGTCGATACCAGAAAGCCATTGAACTGGTTGAATGTTAGAAATAGGCGCCAAATTTACATACTGTCTCTATTGTATAATATCCTTAACTATCCCGCCACACCCTCTTATCTCGCCGAAAATTTTCAGCGTTTTTCCAATCATGGATTAGCGCTACGCTCAAACGGAGATTGTTTATTGGCCTTTCCGGTTCACCGCTCCTATTTCTTTACGTCGTCTTTTACTGTCCATGCAGTGAGACTCTGGAATCAGTTACAAACCAATATAAGACTCGCTCCGTCCTTAGCATGCTTTAAGAAGCGACTGAAAAAACTTTTAATTTCTAGTCAGTAAAATAACGTGTTTCATTCCCGATTTTTCTTTCCTTTCCTCTCCACCATCCCTGTATTTCCTTTTGATTGATGATATCTCACTTTATATGAAAAAGAATGTTCGGGTGATTGTCCGTCTTTGTGAGGTTCGTGGGCATGTGCCCACGTATATGTTTATGGATTTCGTGGGGATGGATAGTCATTTGAATGATTTATGTGACCACCTAACTTGCTTCATTTACTTTTGTCTGGTTGGTTGGAAGAGATTTCCGCCTAGCAATAAGCCGGCCAGATTGTTTTTGCGATAAAAGTGTTAAATAAATAAATAGATTTTTCTTCCTTCTAATTTTCGTTAAGTTATATAACTGATACTATTTATTCATTTCATCTTGTTGGTAATTACCTCAATATCAAAGATCTCGATGACCATGATCATTAACCATCTCTCTCTATAGCAAACAGTTTCTTGCAACGTTGATCATCTCCTAAAATGAACACCTCATAAATTTTCAATTTAACACTCCATCGTACCATCAGAGTTTTGACATGGTGCGCATAACTTGGGTAATCACCATAAATACCAGAAAATGGGTGTTCTGTTCTATAGATTTGAGTTGATTTAATTTTTATTTGTTTCACAGTATTTTTATATTTGAGCTAATAAGGAATCTAAACTAATTTAGTATAAGTCGACATACCATCTTCCAGAAAGAACCAACCTTTCAAGTCTGTCGGTTCCTCCCCCCGTGTTACATGACCATTTTTTTTCAATTCAGAATTTATTTTTTCAAAACAGTTTTAGCCCAATTACATGGAAAAACACAAGACATATTAAAAATAAAGAAAAATTACATAGAATAAAAAAAAATTGTATAAAATAATGTAAATGCATACTCGTACATATATACACACAAACATATGATACATATAGTATATATTCACAGTTACTTAAGTACGTTGAGGAGTGCTTTCAAACGCGTTCCATCTTAGAAGAAAATTTACTTTTGCTTTTGGTAATGTGATATGGAAATATGCCAATATCCGAAGCAGTCCCGTTTAACAGAGCTAAGACACTTCCAACAGGCATAGCGGCTGGAAGACCCGTTATTGCGTATGTTATTGAGAACAGTTCTTTCCGGCGCAGTCTAGTGTAATTGTTAGGAACATTTAACGCTAATCTTTGTTGTAATACTGGACAGCTCACAACTTCTCGAACGAGTTTGACAACGTATAGATACCAGGAGACGCAGATATCTTCTTACGCTCAAGGAGTTATAGTACACCCGAGCATACCCAGCAGAAACTGAGTAGGATAAAGTCATTGATAGACACCGAACTCTCTCATATATAGTAGAGATATCGTAGATATTTGTTTTGTACTTTCTCCACCATGAGTGAGTTCTGCGCCCCCACCGGGCTCCAAATGCAAGCATTGCTTTCTAGTTTGCTACGGATCAATGAATTAAACAACGTTTTGAGCACCAATTGGTTTTCAAACGACTTAGAGATTCTCATTACAAATCCTAGAGTTTTATAAGCTGAGTTGCACATAATTTCTATGTGACGACCATACGCGAGATTGCTGTGGAACAAGACAACCAGATCTTTATATTCCCTTATATTCCAATACATAGACTATCATCTCAAACCTATGTCTTTCAATAATAAATTTCTTTGAGTCATACAAATTGTGAATTGTACACAAAAAACTAAGTTTGGAATAAATCACATATATTTTTTTTAAATATGTATGCCAATATCAACTGGAGTAAACACAATCTTTCCGAATCGGCTTATTTTCTCGAATATTTACAACGCTGAATTTCGGCTATTTACAGTCAGCTCCAAAATTGGAGTAACTTATCTCGAAATCAAAGCAAATATTTAAAAACCGGTTGAAATTTCAAATACCTCAACGGTATTTATTAAAAATCTTTTTATTCCTTGTTACTTTTTTGAAAAAAAAATGCGTATATATTAAGAGTATTATTACTTTTTATGTGAAAAGATTTTAACTCTTGTTGAAAGTTATCTTTAGGATAAGTAAAATTAAAAACTATAAAGATTTTTGGGTGAATATATAAAGCTATTGAAATATAATTTAAAACACGAAAAAAATCTACAAAATAAGCTTAAACAAAAGCAATATCAAACGCTTTACAAAAGTATTGTCAAACTGCATTGTAAAGCAAAATAAGCTTAAACAAAAGCATTATCAAACGCTTTACAAAAGCATTGTCAAACTGCATTGTAAAGCAAAATAAGCTTAAACAAAAGCATTATCAAACGCTTTACAAAAGCATTGTCAAACTGCATTGTACAGCAAAACAGATCTGTCACTTTAATTTCAGTTGTCTGTATAGATTTTTTCACATTTAAGTATTAAATGTTTAAAAATGAAATACTACAATTTAAAAAGCAAATAAATTAATATCGAGTTATTTACATAGCGCTATTCATCAAGAGTGCTATAACTCGGGATTCGAACCCATTATTATTGACAGAAAAATATATATAACGTTAAAAATAAATCACGCTTAGGAATATATGCCAGCGTCTGATCAAATCAAATCGGACATTATTGTACGATCAGAGAATCTCAGTTCATTTTTGATGTTCACAATACAATCTGATCGGTGTATTGCCTTATGGAAATCTCTTCCAACCAATTAAAAATGTGTTTTAGAGGTCTTATGGAAAACTAGAATTGAAAAGTTTTTTTAAATGGGTACCAATGGCAATGAAACCTACAAGCCCTGGGCTAGAAAGAAATTGTTTTACCAACAAGGTAAGACATAACCAAACTAAGACCTAAGCTCTATTTTTGTGATTGACATAGGCATGCAGCGTAATGTCGCACGGCATCAACTACATTAGCTTAACTTAGTGATGTGGAAGACAACTTTTCTACTTTAGCACACGTTCCATCGTACTTATTTTTTTAATTGGAATTTTTAAGTACCTTTTTTTGGAAATATTGCTAAGAATTTACTATCAGGAAAATTCCTTATATGTTATTAACTGGTTATCTTTGCAAACGCACCAAATTTAATGATTACCTAATACCCATTTAGAAGTGTATTAAGAATGTCAACATCATTGACATGGAAAAAATTAATGGTTGATACAAAGTAGTTTCCTTTTCTCAATTGTAATTGATTTATATGATTATAATTTAAAGTTCAATTATTCCCTTATAAAAAATGAATCAAATTAAAAAAAAATATTTTGTTTTTTGGCTTCTGTTAGACAGAAAATGCTTCGCTTAGATAAAAGTTAAACGAAGCCAAACATGATTAACCAGCGGCTCGCGGGATGCATGTGAAACACCATGTTGTTTTGTTTTCTCATTAAAACAAATAGGTATAACATATGTTAGATGTTTAGTAAAAAAATTATTGTATGATAACATATTTTTTTGAGATTGAAAAAACTCGTAATTTCTAGTCAGTAAAATAACGTGTTTTATTACTGAATTGTATTTTCCTTTCCTCACCACCATCCCTTCCTTTCCTGTTGATTGATGATATCTCACTTTATATGAAAATAATGTTCGGGTGATTGTCCGTCTTTGTGGGGTTCATGGGTATATGCTCACGTATGTATTTATGGATTTCGTGGGGATCGATAGTCATTTGAATGATTTATGCGACCACGTAACTTGCTTCATTTACTTTTGTCTGGTTGGCTGGAAGAGATTGCCGCCTGGTAATAAGCCCACCAGATTTTATTTGCAACAGAAGTGTTAAATAAATTTTTAAAAAAATATTATGATTTTCAGAAGCACCTGGTGGACAAACTCTCGTGTCCTGAGGGTGTTAGCAACTCGGTCGACGAGTTTGCATGTCCTGCGTTACATACAATAAATAGGAACACACCTTAGACATCGACACAGCGTTGAACGAGAGCTGCAGCACCATCACGAGACATTTAAAGCCGACATCCTAATCTTCGACATCACGAGATGTCTAAGTATAAAAAATACATTTATGCAGTTTATTGTGAACGTTGAAAGTTAACTGTATGCTAATAAATACAGACTTTATAATTATACAGTGTGGATACAATAAAAAATGTGGATACATATTTTGCGGGACCTGTATTTGCATGAAAGTGTTAAACAAATTAATAAAAAATGCAGTATTTTTCAATATTTTTTGACAGCTGTTACTTCTAGACATGATTATATTTGCACACACTTTTAGTCAAGGAATATTGTTTGAAAAAACATCAATATATACATTTTCACAAAAAATAATATCACCTTAAAATTAAGTTAAAAAATGTTTCCAAAATGTGATATATGAGATATTTTTATTTACTTCCACCATAATTGACAAATTATTGCCGGTGAATATTCTCATATAAAAGGTATTATTATGAGCGTCCTTTGGTTAGTTTATTTCTCTGATATCTCCTCCTCCTTGCCATTTGACGAAGAATATTTGTGGAACTCGTCAAGTGAATTTTTAATAAAATCTATTTGGAATGTTCTAATATATTTTTTATTCTGAATTTACATAACATACAGTATTTTGTGAAATACTTATATTTTTCTTTCCTTTTGAATAGGCCGAAGCCTGGAAACTCGTTATGAGTTTATAAAGAAAATACTTTTTTAACAATTAATTTCTATGCTTATCATGATTTAATTTCAAACTGGGGCTTAACACATTTACCTTATAAATACTGTAGAAGTTCCTGACTGCAAGTGTGATTTGGATGATGAAACTATAGGTCACATGTGTTTTGGGCGTCCTTTACTTGATATATTAAATTAATTAAATGCAGTGTCTGACCTGCCAATTATTTTGTAGTGTGAATATCCAATACAAGTGGAAAAAATTATAACTTAGTAATGTTTTAATGTCTTAAATTTCCAGGGTGGTTTCTTTTATAATGAAATTCAGAAAATATAACGGCAGTGAATAGGGCGGAAGAAGTAAGAAATAGGTTCGCTGAAGCGTGGCCTGAAACCAATTTATTTTTAAAGTACGTATTGAGTTACCTTAATACTCCATTTCGTTTCATTCTTGTATTGGATGTCAATGGCAAGAATTTTAAATATATTCCATGGGAAGTTTTAAAGGCGGGCAGGGCTAGGGCGGGTTACAGGCAGGCTGCAGGCAGGCTACAGACGGGCTAGAGGCTGCGCGGCGCGCGGCGTCCCGGCGCGTGACTAAAGAACACGAAAAGTATTTTGGAAGCTACAATGTACTTATCGGGAGGCAGTGCCAGATTCAGGATATTTTTTCGCTTGTAAGCTTTCTTCTAGTTATTTTTTTTTCTTAGACTTTCTAAGATCTCAAAAAATATGTTTGATAATTCTAAAAAAATAATAATCTAAACCATAATTAATTATTATTGTACGAGTACTTAAACTAAATGAAATTTTCAAATCTTGTAGTAATCTCAGATTTGATTTAATCAAACGCTGTCATATCTGACAGACATGGTTTGTTTTATGTGTTATATTTTCAATCCCTCAGTTATAGTGGGTTCAAATTTGACTCTACTCTCTTAACGGCGTTATATTTATTTGTTAGAAAAAATCGAGTGGAGGTATTGATCGGTAGTGCTCCGCCTGAAATTAAGTGGTAATGCCCCAATTGATCGATAATTATTCACCTGAAATCCATAAAAGCGTTGCAGGTGACAGAAAGAACGAAATATGTCCAGGAGCTTAGATACCTCTTAAATGGTTACCAGCCAGCATTATCCAGATAGAAATTCAGGAATAATTTCATGAAAAGTATATTTTTTTATTATTACAATTTCGGCTTTCCAAAATAGTACAATAAATGTTGTTATTTATTTTTATCAAACACTGTTTATTCCACTTTTTTATGACGGTATAACCCTACCGGTTTCAAGGCTTTCACCTCATCTTCAGGGGAGCGCAAACAAGACTCCCCTGAAGATGAGGTGAAAGCCTTGAAACCGGTAGGGTTATACCGTCATAAAAAAGTGGAATAAACAGTGTTTGATAAAAATAAATTACAATGTCTTTAGACCTCCACAATGTTAATGCCTTAACTATAAACAACATGTACAATAAATGAACTAAAAGACTGTCCTTAATAATTCAAATTGATTGTCTTCCAAATACCATCGAGAAGTACGAGACTGCAGGATATTTTCCAGTGATAGAGTTGTGGAACTAACTACTACTCGAATTCTCCCATACCCAGATTGAATCGAATGAATAAGCTGCAGATTCGGAACTATGACATTTGCACATAGTTTTAATTCCTTGAAAGTTCTCTAACAGAGCGTTTTTATTTATTTGAACCACTAATCCGCTGCCACTGCATAATTCGCGTTGATTTTCTTTTCTTCGTATGATTTTCTTCTCTCAAACTTATCAAGATCTCTAAAAACTATTGTGGAATTTCAATATGTGTTTTTTTTTTGTGTATTGAATGGATGGATTATAAGAAAATATATTTGTTTTTCGTTATGGCACTGAGCCTCTTGAGCCCTGGCTGTTGACATGTTTGTAGTATTTATATGTTAGATAGTATACACATGTGTACTACTTTCTAATATTTTGAAAAAAGTTTTTTTACCAAAATTCTAGTATTCGTTTATAACCGAGCCTCCTTCCCCATAAAATGTATTTATTTGTAAAATTTACGATCGATTTCCAGCATTTACATATTAAAAAAAAGAATACATTACAGGTAATACAATGCAAATATAGACTAGAATACTTCGTTATAATTATATAACAGGGGCGAGGGTTGAAAATTATCCTCTTTTGAATATTTTTGTTTTCCAACAGTTCTGTGAAGACTGTCGACGCGTTATTATACCTATCAAACGCTATTGTTATTTATGGGTTGATTGTGATCGTGTTTAGTTCTGAAATGCGGAAAGGCACAAAATAATTTTAAATTTACTTGCGATGAATTTCACGATAAATCTTTGGATGCATGAACCAAAGATCAATATCAATGACTACTAAGAGTCGATTGTATTTTTTTTAAATAAATCAAATGTAAAAAGAATGTTGTTTATAGTAAAGGCATTAACGTTGTGGAGGTTTAAAGACATTGTTTTTTATTTTTATCACACTATTTATTCCACTTTTTTGTAACGGTATAACCCTACCGGTTTCAAGGCTTTCACCTCATCTTCAGTCTTGTTTGTGTTCCCCTGAAGATGAGGTGAAAGCCTTGAAACCGGTAGGGTTATATCGTTACAAAAAAGTGGAATAAACAGTGTTTGATAGAAATAAATTACAAAGTAAAACAATTATTATTTATCTTAAAATATTGCTCGACCGATATTCCTATTCTGTATACTCCTTACATCTCTTTTTACTTGAGATTTATATGTTATTATTTTTTATTTTCAAATATTATTTTCATTTATAAGACACTATCATGGATACTGACGATAAATATGAAACAAAAGCTAGTTGATTAGAAGAAATTGATAAAAAACAATCATTCATAATATATTCATAAATATAGAATTTGTTTATACATATCATTTATACATCGTCACTATTTATTGCATGTCTACAATAGAAGACACCAATATAACTAACTTGATTGGTTTTTCGGTTATTTTAAACTCTACACTACTTGTTTTCTGAAACTCGGAATCATTGTTTTAAATCTAGAATTCCAACCAATCAAAATACGAGGCATATCCAGAAAGTAAGTGTACTGAATTTTTATAGTTTACAATTTTTTTTTATTTATATAAAAAATTACGTGTTTACCGCAGTACATATGTAAGCTATTTTTCGACATAGTCGCCATTCCTCCTAATGCAGGTGGTGAAGCGGGGTATCAACTTTTTGATGCCTTCCTCGAAGTAGTTTCCCGCCAACCTCTCCGTTCACTTCTCCACCTCCTCCTTTACCTCCTCTTCGGTTGAAAACTTTTTTCCACCCATGTGCAGCTTCAGGGAGGTAAAGAGATAGTAATCTGAAGGTGCTAGGTCAGGGGAATGCGCGGGATGGTTCAGGACATCCCATTTAAACGAGGCGAGCAGTTCCTTCGTGGCGTTGGCCGTGTGTGGTCTGGCATTGTCGTGCAGCAGGCAGACTCCCTTTGTCAGCATGCCTCTCCTTTTGTTCTGAATCGCCCTCCGCAATTTTTTTAGGGTCTCACAGTATCTTGCAGAGTTGATGGTCTCCCCTTGAGGCATATATTCAATTAAAATTATGCCTTGACAGTCCAAAAACACGGATACCATGATTTTCTTGGTTGAAATTGTGGTTTTGACCGTTTTTAAACTCGCGACACCACTTGTACACACTCGTACGATTCATAGCTTTATCACCATATGCAGTTTTCACCTCATTATAAACCTCAACCGGAGGTTTTCCCTTCCAAACGAGATAACGGATGACGCCGCGTATTTCGCACTTAGCGGGAGATTGGATTGATATTTTTCACGAAACGTGTTGTCGCGTCGACATTTCTCAATGTACTGACCTCGAACCGGTCTCGTTGTGGAGGGGAAGGGTCAGGCTACACGGAAGTGTAGCCAACATGTCGAAAATAAAATCCATCCGGTCGTGAGAGCCTCAGTACACTTACTTTCTGGATACGCATAGTATATAGCATAACTGATCTCAAAAGTAAGGTTGTATTAGCCTTGTAATTAATTTGTGACTAGTTGCAACCCGTGAAATATTCACGGAAGTAAAACAAATTCTAGATTTTGTCAGGACGGTATTTGATAAATTACATAGTTCACGTCCCCAAGACTAAATTCCCACTATTTGCATGCTCCTGAAATTGGCTTCTCCAAACAAAATAATTTAGTATATTTCTAATACTGTCGCTAGGATTAAACCAATAAAAGAAAGGGTTATTTTAAGTGCTCACCGCCTTGCAGTACAGGATTATATCCTGGATTCTAAAGAATCCCATGGTTATTGTTTGTTTAGAAAATGGGGACTATATTAAAATTCAATTCTGTTTTCGAAAGATGGAAATTGTAAGGCCGGCGGTAAATGCCTGAAAAGAACAAAAGCAGGGTCATAAAAAGAGAAATCCATTGTTCAAGGAAGCACTAAATTCTGTCTAGACGATATATCCTTTTGAGTAATTCTAAGAGATACCGATCTCAATTGTCTTTTAAAAAGATAAAGTACAGTCTAGACATGGACCCTTTCTTTTCTCTTGCTTTGCTAATTGTATAGAAATGCCGAAGTCAATTGTCCTTCCTTATAATCTCGGGCCTACCAGGCGGCCATGGTATTTTTAGAGAGAGAAGGAAGTCATTTAGCATCTCTTTCTCGCAAGACTATAAAAGGCCCGAACTCTCACGAGGAGCGCCCTTCTGCCTTCAGATACGACGCGGTTAGCACGTCTGTCCAGGAATAGTGTTCAAACCGAGGACAGCCAGACTAGTTTTCTTCGTGTATCACAGAAGTCCAGGACGCCATCTTAATTACGGGTGAATATTATTCCTCCTATTTTTAGTGTGAATTTCGTCCGCACATTTTAACCATCGCTCAACTTTAATTCTAAATTGTTATTGGAATCTCCCTTGCTAAATACAACACATTTTTATTTTCTTGCCAATTTTAAACTTTTTTCTTGACATTCGTCAAGTTTTTTTTTATATATTTTTTTTCTTTTTTTCTTTTTTTTTACAATATAATAAACTGTTTCATCACAAATTGTTCTTGTTTAATTGTGTCGCCTGTCCCTGCGAGAGTTGAAAGAGAGTTATTCAGAGTCAGAGGAACCCAACATACCCCAGAGACCTAAAGAGTACTTGTCTCGTTAAGAAGCCGACTGACCTGTCCGGGCCTGTCACCTTGGTAAGATTGATATTTGGTGAATTGATTTATGTAATCAATTGTGTACATATAATTATTGTTTCTTAAATATAGCAAAAAGGCGTGACAATTTATTAAAATATATATTCATAAATGTAGAATTTGTTTATATATATATATATATCATTTATACATCGCCCCTTTTTACACCGGTTCAAAAATTGTTAGCTAGATATTTAAAATTCGTTCAGTTATCACGGACCCACCGAGATTCAAATTTCGAATTACTTTCGGAGAGAATCCAACTATTCCTCTCTCGCTCTCTTGTATTCAAAATTCAATTCTCGTATTCTTTCTTTGGCGACAGCCGTCATATGGGTTTTGGCCTATCATAGTATAAATAGACCAAAACCCATACGATGGTTGTCATCAAAGAAAGAATACGAGAATTGAAGTTTGAATACAAGAGAGCGAGAGAGGAATACTTGGATTCTCTGCGAAAGTAATTCGAAATTTGAATCTCGGTGGGTCCGTGATAACTGAATGAATTTTAAATACCTAGCTAACAATTTTTGAACCGGTGTAAAAGGGGAATTTATTTTACTTCCGTGAATATTTCACGGGTTGCAACTAGTTTATACTATGATGCTACGTTTAAACTTAAAAGGTTATGATGTGCGTTATCTTGTAAAAATAAATCCGAATATATCGTTTTATTTACTTTCAGGGCTCGTTCTAAATAAGAGTTAATCTGAATAGCACATTTGCAAGTTACTTTTATTTTTATCTGAAATGTTTTCATTAGATTGGTATATCTGGATGACATTATTGTTTAAAGATTAACTAACCCGTCAGTTCTCTAATTCATATTTTTTCTTTTATACTCGAATGTCATCATTTAACGAATCCGGATTAATGATTTGAACACAGTGAAAAGGGAGAAATTAATATCATTATCAGCACCCCCAGAAATCGATCCTTCAAGTTTAGAATCACTGGAGTTGCCACGGAACTCAAGGTTCAAAATTTCACGTGTTGGTAGCACTACCGTTCGTGAAGACAACACTCGTATACGTACTCGAGGCTTGCCAGTATTATTACCTAACAAACCATTTTACCAGACTGCTACCCTTTTTTGGATACCATCAGGAATTGAACCTTAAACCCCTGGATGGAAGTTAAGCATCTTAACAACTAAGCTAAGAGGTAGTCGATAATAAGATAAAGCGTCACTTTCAATGTTAGAATTATATCTGCTAAAACTAACAACAGTCCTATTAATTTTTGAATCTTAGAAAATATGTATTTGTTTCACTTTATGGAATAATGTTTATGAATTTTTAATAAAATATATAAAACACTATTTTTTTAATTTTTTATTCACTTCTGTTTTATTTGAGTTCACTATCAGTTTATTTGAGTGTACAACCGGTTTTATTGAGTTCGCTATCGGTTTATCGTCAGGCGAATATGAACTAAATCATCCCTAAAAAAAATCTTATTGTTATAGATACAGGGGAGAAGGAGCGCTGTAGTGGCTAATAAAGGGAAGGGTGTAGGTATGTGTCAAAATGATCATTTTGAGCAAGCCATCTTTTTGGCGCCCACCTACTCTTCTCTCCTTATTAGTTACTACGTCCCTCTCCCTCTCATGTACATATTACAAGAAAAACTATATTTTAGACATAACTTTTATTCATTTTCACTTGACGAGGAAGATGGAGGTCTTAAAAACTGGTAGTGGACTTAAATTTAGTAGTGGTGAATACAAAATAAAAAAAATGGTTAAATTTGTTTTTATTAAAAATTTACAATCCTATTATTAATTCGTACTAAAAAAACAAACAATAGAAGGCTCAAGAATAGTGGAAAATAAGGCTGTGGTTATGTTTGTTCCATGTCCCAATTCTCTCCTGTTAGTAGCTTTATAAAGCATATTTCATGGCTTATTTCCTTTCAATGGACTCTTCTCCTGGAAATAATTCTTTTTGAATACGTTTTTTACTGCTAAGCATTTTAATATTGAGGCGAGACTTATGATTGTGGGAAGAATAACAAGGAATCGGAATACTTATACATTGGTTCCCTTAAAAAAAATTATAAAGGTGATAATTCCTTTAGAGAATTTTCTTTTGTTTAGCGTAGCTCGATACCATCACCACTCACCCTGTTATTGAGGACAAAATAAGTCCACTTACAACGCGATCTATACAGAATGATCGAAATTTTCTTTAGTATTCATGAGCGTGACGTTGCGTAGTGACGAAGAAGGAAATGCCCAAAGGGACTCCTCCAGTGGAGACACACCTTAATGTATAAAGAATAGTAGCGACGACGGACTTAAGGGCCGTAATGATCGTATGGGTTTAATCAATGTTCTCTTGATTTACTAACAATTAAAAAATATTCAATCTGGTCGTTCTTTGGGTGAGGTTTGCTGGATAGATAAAAAAAGGTGACAACGCCTCCTGTGATATGTATTGGTTATAGAGATATCCTTCAAAAACCCATACGATGGTTGTCATCAAATAAAGAATACGAGAATTGAAATTTGAATACAAGAGAGCGAGAGAGGAATACTTGGATTATCTGCGAAAGTAATTCGAAATTTGAATCTAGGTGGGTCCGTGATAACTGAACGAATTTTAAATATCTAGCTAACAATTTTTGAACCGGTGTAAAAGGGGAATTTATTTTACTTCCGTGAATATTTCACGGGTTGCAACTAGTTTATACTATGATACTACGTTTAAACTTAAAAGGTGGTGATGTGATTTATCTTGTAAAAATAAATCCGAATATGTCGTTTTATCTACTTTCAGGGCTCGTTCTAAATAAGAGTTAATCTGAATAGCACATTTGCTAGATTAAAAAAGGTGACAACGCCTCCTATGATATGTATTGGTTATAGAGATATCCTTCGCCCTGAAATGTTGTGTGTTTGAGAGAGAAACAGAAAGATAAAAGTCTTTTTTCCATCAACCCCTAAACATAACCTCACTTTATTTTATTCTGCTATACATATTTTTCTCCCATCACGTCCATACACCTCGTCATCCTTGTAACAATAAAGACATCTTCTAATAATAAAGACTTTTCCCTATCCCTAAATTAGATCCATTTGTTATACTACAATTTTCTAATTTTCCGCAAATTTCTTACTTTATTTGTTAAGCATTTGTTTTCTCACTAAACCTCTTTAATAAAAACATTATAATTTTCTTTTCCAGCACGGATACAAATCACTTGGTTAAAATAAATACTAATAGTAAATTATTTTGGTAGAGTATGACCTGATTTCAATGGGATGTGTTGACAAAGTATCAAAAAGGCATGGAGCGATGATCGCGCAGCCCAGTCAGTTCATTAATCGGCGGCGGCCGTTAAATTCTACCCTGACAATGATGGATCGCCCTATCCTCTGCGAGGTCCAAAGGTGCTCAATTTGTGCAGAAACGACCCAAAACACGGATGTGTTCTAGTGTTTATTTGTTGATTTATTAACTGTAAAGGACTCAAATAGATTAGTAATTTTATCATTCACATTTTTAAATTGAGATATGTGCTGTGAAAATAATGCCGAAAATCATTAAAAAGTCTTTTGCAACACAAAGCAATATTGACAATATGTATGTATAAGTATTTAAAATTTATTTATTATTACACATGACAAGAAATATACACAATTTGCGAAAAAACCACAGGTAATTTAATTTGGACATACAATTTTATTGGATCTGTGTTGGTTGCCTTTCATTTGTCGTATCCCCAGTAAAGTAGGCTTTTGCCTGTATCTCACTGAGGATATTTAGCATGAAAAAAATAAATCGATACTTCTTTCCGATTTTTGATTACACAAAAACAAAACCCCGCTGCACGCTCTCATCAACCTGACAAACAGTGGCACTCAACTACAACTGGAAACATCTTGCGAAATTCAACTCCTTACACATCACTCCAGAAAGACCAAAAATATTCATCCCACAATATACTGCACACAATCATTAGAATAAAAATAAAAATTAAAACAAAAAATACACAGAAACACAAATACAAAAACAACCAAAATTAAAACAACAAGAAGAAACCCACACTCACGAACTCACACAAATCCTTTCCACTCGTTATTCATCCTGAAAGCCCAAGTACTCAAAATCCTGTCGCAATAACAACCACTCTCAAATATATGGATAATTTCTACCCATCAACATATAATGCATAGATTCTTCAGGAATTGTCAACTTTTCAATCACTAACGACAAGCACTACCAAGAATTTCATTATGGCACGGGATGTCAACTCAAAGCTTAATTAAAAGCGTATTGCTTACTAATAAAAAACTGGAACTAGTTGACAAGTTTGGTTTCTTGGGATCGATAGTTACGAATAATATTGGCTTTAATGAAAACATAAGTGTATTTATTGAGAAGGTAAAATATTCATTTACCAGGTATAAATCCAGAATGTGCTACTGTATGTTAGTGAAACCGGAACTACCTGCAGTCACCATGAAATAAAATTCGATAACTTCCACATGTAATATTTGAGAAGAATATTAAGCGTTGTATGACAGGATAATATTACTTATAATAAAGTTATAAATGAAGTAGGTGTTTTAAATGTAAAGGCGTGCTTCAAATTAAAAGTACTACACTGGCTCGGTTATCTAAGAAAGATGGAGATAGAAAGACTTTCCGAAGACGTGATTTATGGTGAAGTAGCTAAAACCAAAATGAACCAGATAAATCTTTAGTTTAGATTTAAGAACATCTGCAAAATAGATATCTTGTCATTTGGTCTAGATATTTTCCAATGGAAGCAGCAAGTCAAATACTAAAACTTGTGGAGTTTTTTTATTCGAATATGGTAGCTTGTTCACAATCAGGTTTGGCTAGCTTATTTGTATATGAAGCTTTAGGAGCTAGTCCTTAAGGGAAGAGATGATGATAGTTGTTGGTAAATAAATAAAACACGTTAGATCGCAATGCGGAGAGTGTTTATTTTTATAGTAGCGTAGGTATTTATATGTTTTTGGAATGTGCACGAGAGTGCGCTCGCGATATGCTTCTGTCTCGCTTCTGTGAATGCAGAAAACGATTAATATCGTATGTGGGTGATATTTTATTTACGAAACTGGCGAGATAGAGTGGTGCGTTCTCTCTCTAGTATGGAATGCGGCGCGATGCTCGGCCGGCGTCAATGGTTGGCATGTGACCTTTGGACTGTTTAATATAATTTATCAAGGAATCCGAAGGTCGTTTCATCGGTCATTGACCGTATGTATGCGACAATATTCAGCGACGACCGTGGTTCTCTACAAAGCTATTACAAAGCAAGAAGTTCTAAGACGTACCAAAATAATCGTTCTATGGAAGAATATGTAGCGAATATGTGAGTAGATGCGGGTCTAGGATCAAACTTCTCAGTTACAGTCGGGGATGTGTCAAAGTTGCTGCGTCAGTCCATATTCTCTTTTGGATGGAAGGAGTCTACTCCATACATATAAACTAATGCTATGGTTCATTTCAATTTTCTTTTTGAGGAAAGAAAATGTCATAACAAATAAATAAACAAAATTGTGAAATAAGAATTAAATAATCACAATTTAGATAGCTAACTCCCCTTAAGGGCGCTCTTATGCAGGATTTGAACCCACTATTATTACCAGATAAAAAATATTGCTAAATAAATATATATGTTAAGTTATGTGTAAGTATAGGAAGGTGATGCTAGTGACCATTAGATAAGGTATTTTTCCACATCTGTATATGTTCAGAAAAAATATTGGGTAATTACCAAGGGAAGACGAACTGCTTATCGTTTTTGTAGATTTTCCAAAGTGTCTAAGTAATACATTCGGCTTTAGGTGAAGTGTAGTGTATGTATGTAGTGTTCATATACAATCGAGAGTTTCAATACGACCTCACAAAAAAGGGTTGTCTTCAAGGACTTTCAAGGGCAAGGACCAAAGCTACACACATTATCCATTTGATTGAACACTAAGAGGCAGACCATTCCAAGCCGCAGGACCAGCAACATCAAAAGCTCTATCATTTCAATGAAAAAAACACATACATCATTTTAAAATCATAATAAAAAAACAGTAATTTTTCAAAAGGGGTCTTGTCCAGGCTTCAAACCAATCAAAAAAGATCATGTCCGAATTGACAACTCATAGCTTTCCGACTGTGTCTAGCTTCATACCAGTTCACCAGCAACTGTCAGTTTTAAATCGTACGTGCAGTGTAATGTCATACAGTTTTATCTACCAACATATATTAATAGTTTTATAGTAATATTTATTCTTATTTTGTAACACTACTTATGGTATTTTATTTGATTAAAAAAAAAAATTACTCTACCGAATTATTTTTTCATTATTTTCTGCAACATCTGTATAATATTTTTGAAATCGAACAAAAAACATCATGTCCCAGACCTGTTCAATCAAAAAAGATTTGAGTTAAATTGTTCACTCAAAAAGGATCATGCCCATATTTTACACTAGAATAATTATTTTAATTATTATGATTCGATTTTAACCGGAATCGGAAAAATAATAACATTCATAGATAATCCCCTTAATTAATTATAATTGAAGTTAAAAATTATAATAATTGAGATTTATTTGCTGAAAACATTAAAAAACCATCTGAAAACATTAAAAAACGCTCACGGAACGGGCGTACGTCTAACCTATTTGCAAGCCTAGAAGCTACTAGTGGCGCGGAACGTCAGTCGCATACCCCGGCGCTTACGCTTTTGCTTGCGACGTTGAGATAATTCAGCTCCTCGCAATTCAGTCTAGTATGCCAGAGTGAGATGCAATATAGTGTCGCGCTTCCCGCATACTATTCACCTATCGTCAAGACGAGGCACTCGCAGCGTTTAAATGCGAATTTGTTTTCGATCTTTACAAAACACCTCGATGTAGTCGATAAATTCTGATTATTATTAATATTATTTTTTAAATCAATGCGTAAATATATTATGGAGGAATACCTAAAATCTTAACCTTGTATTTATTATATTTATAGAGATATTGATGGTTATTAGAAGCAACGTATAGAAGATATCCAACACAGGGAAGGAAAGGTTAAACAACAAATAAAGTAATCTTAAGCGATTTTAAGGATTTCAGATATTTTTACAATGAAGTATTATGTCGTATATTTTTAATGCAAACAGTTTTTTGCGATTTCGGTGGGCATATTCTTTTTTTCTAATATTACCTCCTCAAATATTAATCCGTTTGTGACACCTGAGTTGTGACAACTTTTAAGAAGAGGAAAAATATTACAATAGTTATGACTAACATACAAATATGGTATAAATAAGCATATCAGTTGCATTGAAAACATATTGGAATCTACAAACTTTCGAATTACAGTGATATATTATTTTGTTTTATTAAAATAAAAACCTAAAATCACATTACACAAAAGTTTTATGAAAACAGAGTTTTCCATTAGATAACTGAAATAATTAAAAATTGATTCATTTTTTTCCCCGCAAGAGCAGTCCCAACTGAAATAATATTAAACTAACATGACAACAGCAAACGCATTCCCCATTACATCATACGAATATTTCAATTAAGGGAGCTTAATAATGGAAACAGACCAAACGTGTTCAAGTGATATATGGCATTTCCATGTGGAATGTTTGATGAATTTATAAATTGTGAATTTGCATCGTTTGATGAATTCAAAATATTGAATGTTCGTCTCTGCCAAGAAAAAACCAAGTATTTGTGTAAAACTTAATTTTTAAGTGATTAAAGTGTTAAATTTACATTAAATATGTTTTTAAATTTGAAATTTACGTTAAATTTTAAATTAAATATTTTTTTAAATAGCAAACCATTTTTAGTTGTTATACTACGAGTATAAACGGTTTTTATATTTTTTTAGAAAACGTGTACTTGCATTTTAACATAACTCCTGTATGACAATTATATGCAATGTTTTTCATTAAATTAAAATAAAAACTATTCAGTTGGTATTCCACTCTTAAAAATATGTTCTCAAAAGGAAATTTTAAAATTCTCAATATTTATGAAATTATAGCTATAAACGAGGCAGCAATTACGTCGCACCGGAATGACTCAGACAATAATCTCAAAACTATAAACGCGTTTTTCTCGAAACTACTTTTTTCGACCTGGTCGACATAAAATCTCAATTTTTATCTAACCGATTGCCTTTAAATTTGGTATAAAACTTAAATAAATATTTTCATATCGTTCTTACCTTGAAAAATTCTAAACTATTTATTTACCTTTTTTTTTAAATTAAAAAAAGGGTAAAAAATTAATTTTTTTTTCAGATAGCCACCATTTTACGATGGTTTTTTTATTTGGTACCAACAATAACGACATTATTTTTTATCAAGAAACTGTGTATGATTTTTGTTTCAAATTTATAGAAGGGTTCCAATCAAGTCGACCAGCTCACCCTTTTTTACGACAAGATATAACTGCTGGTAACATCTTTAATTAAGAATAATTTTTTTGAAATTTTTTTGTACGTTCTCAAATCATCAATAAACAAACTGTAAAAAATGCATACGAAATTTTTTTTTTATAGGCTGAAAAAAAAACGCCCGAAATTCACGCATCTAGAGTAGAAATACCCCCTTAAACAATACAATTTTGCATTAAGTATTTTTCTGAAAACTGTTTCTTTTATCTGCAAAAAAATTACTGATTGGTTGGATTTCAAAAATATAGGAAAGGTTCTTGATTTGTTTTAAATACCATCACATATTTAAATACTTTGAAAATATAATCATGTAGGAAAGGTTCTTGATTTGTTTTAAATACCATCACATATTTAAATACTTTGAAAATATAATCATGTACGAGTTATCGAGTATCGGTATTTATTTATTTAATTTTTCATGTCATTTTAATACACTTGATAGATTTATTAATTGAAAGCAACTTATCTCCATCAATCAGCATTATACTACCTTGATCAAAAAGTTTTAGGACTTTATTCATAAAATCGAAAAAACAAGTTAATTCATCAAAATCGATATGGCTCCCTTCAAAGTACTCCCCATCGACTGCAACGCACTTACGCCAGCGCTTGATACAATCCTCGAAACACCACTGGTACTTAATTTTCGGTATGTCCATCAGAGCCGTCTTCGATTTTTTCATGACATCCTCTCGGGTGCTGTAACGCGTTCAAAAACACTTATCCAACATTTCCAAGATCTGCGGACCGTTAAATCCATTTTTCACACAAAATTTAATGCAAACTCGTTGATGCACAGTTGATGCCATTTTCAAACTTGTAAAAAATCTAAAACACGCACAAAGGTAGATGTACTCAGTACAGCGTAACTTTTACAAATGTCAAGCTATGACGCTGAAATTTGGAGGGAAGTGTCAATGATAGATGTAGTAACCTAACAAAAAAAAAAAGAATTCCAATCGGGTGACTGACCGCGCCACACGGTGGCCAGTCCTAAAAATCTTTAATCAAGGTAGTATTACATTGTGCCATGTATTTAATTTACTGCAAGATATAAAGCTTCAAATTTCTGATTTTTTTTAAACTCATTGGTAAATAAAGATCACAAGTAAATTAAAGGTATACAATAAATAAATAATTTCTTAAATATTTTTAACAACATATAAAAATGCTAAAGAAAGCACACCAACATTATTAGTATATAATTAATGGTGAGTAAATATTTACAATAAATTTTTACTAATCCAAATTAACTTATCTTTCATAAATGAGTGTTTTTTTCTAAAATTAATTACTATAATATGAAATTAGTTTTAATACTCATAAACTAAATATTCTTACACATCTGTATTTTGAAAATTCCATAAGAATGATAAATGCATTCTTAACTTTATCTTTTTCACGTTTCTTGTTTAACTATACATCGGATTTTTTGTCTCAGCTTATTGTGAAATGTCGTAGTATTTAATTTCATAAATATTTTTTTTTTTGTTAGTGTGTTTACTTAGTTTTCTTTGGAGTAGTCCAATGGTACCGGTTTGCAATAAAAATATAACACATTTGCTGCAGTGTCTTTCTAGATGACCTAGATATACAGGTAAATCCAAAAGTGAAACTATATGCAAAAAATAATACAAAATATAAACTTTCGATGAATATCTACGATAAATCGGAAGGAACGCAAGACTTTTTTTGTTGGTGCGGATAAAACAAAAATACGTGAAGAGATTAAGTGATATCCTAATTCTAACCAATAATGTGTAGTCAAATAACATATGGAAACACCAATTAAACTGGTATAGTGGTTCTTGTCAATCAACATTCAAATTACTTGTATTACCAGGAAGCATTTGCATTTGATTCTCCTGGCCAAAAAAACCTGTATAAATGCATTTATTAAATTTAATTACAATAAGTGGATCATTTTCTTTACATCTTCTCATGTTTGAAATTGATACTATTAATGGAGCAGAACTCTTATTTAAGCAAACTTTCTAAGTCCAGGGATGTAATGAAAATGTCTTTTAAGGATAGAAAAATCCTTAAATGTGTTCACTCAACACTTGGATTTTTTTGTTTATAAAAAACTTCATCTACTGTCCCTTGCATTCTCTTTCCTCGCGTGTTCTTAAAACAAACGTATAACTTTGTTTATAAAAAACTTCATCTACTGTCCCTTGCATTCTCTTTCCTCGCGTGTTCTTAAAACAAACGTATAACTTTGTTTATAAAAACTTCATCTAATGTATCTTGCCTTCTCTTTTCTTGCGTGTTCTTAAAACAAATGTATACCTTTGTTTATAAAAACTTCATCTACTGTCTCTTGCCTTCACTTTTCTCGCGTGTTCTTAAAACAAATGTATAACTTTGTTTATAAAAAACTTCATCTACTGTCTCTTTCCTTGCGTGTTCTTAAAACAAATGTATAACTTTGTTTATAAAAATATCATCTACTTTCTCTTGCCTTCTCTTTCTTCGCATGTTCTTAAAACAAACGAATAACTTTGTTTATAAAAACTTCATCTACTGTTTCTTGCCTCCTCTGTACTCACGTGTTCTTCAAACAAATGTATACCTTTGTTTAGAAAAACTTCATCTACTGTCTCTTGCCTTCTTTTTCCTCGCGTATTCTTAAAACAAATGTATAACTTTGCTTATAAAAACTTCATATACTGTCCCTTGCCTTCTCTTTCCTCGCGTGTTCTTAAAACAAATATATAACATTATTTATGTAGATTATGCATACGGAATGGCCAGCGTCACCATTATGAACGACAAGAACAACAAGAGCCCGCGCCTGAGAATGCATACGGAATGGCCAGCGTCACCATTATGGACGAAAAGAACAACAAGAGCCCGCGTCTGAGAATGCATACGGAATGGCCAGCGTCACCATTATGGACGAAAAGAACAACGAGAGCCCGCGTCTGAGAATGCATACGGAATGGCCAGCGTCACCATTATGGACGAAAAGAACAACAAGAGCCCGCGTCTGAGAACCATTATGGACAACAAGAACAACAAGAGCCTGCGCCTGAGAATGGAGCTGGCCCAGCATGAAGTTCTCCAGTCTCCTATGGAGTTGATATTCACCAGTTATTGACTCATTGCACTCACTCATTGCATCAGTGATCTAAGCTCCAGGCGGCACCAATTTCATAAACCTCCGGCCTTTCAAAATGACCCGACATTCGTAAGCGGGTTTTATAAAATCGCTTTGAACTTGCCTATCCATTTGTTTTTTTTTTCTTGTTTTTAATAGCAAGTGGTTTTCTCAAAATTTTTTATTCATTAAATGTAACCTAAAAATACACTATCCTTTATACAAACACTAACAGTAAATTACTCCATGTAATAAACACCGATACTGAATTACTCCACATAATAAACACACACACATACTTTATTACTCCATATAATAAACACCCACACTTACTTGCTCCATATAACAAACACCCACACTTAATTACTCCATATAACAAACACCCACACTCAATTACTCCATATAACCAAAACTCACTTTTCATTATAGTTTTTCAATATAAATCAATGCCAGCAAACTTGTTTTTTCTCTTATTATTTTACCTATGCCCATAAAAAATAATATAAAATTATAAATACATTATATGAGGAAAAACTCTGTCGCCTGATACATGTTTGCGTGAAATTTATTTATTCTGAAAATAATTATTTTTCTCCACCATTATTGGAAATTGTGAGAAAGATTATGTGGAATATTGCGACTTTGCAATTAAATAGTATATAAACTGCAATATACAAACTAATCAACAGGTTACTTTACATGTTCATCGCTTTCATTACTGGCAATTCCATTTAGTGGAATTGTTTTCTATGTCTGATGTTTAACATAATTGCCTGGCAATTAACCTTATTTCGTATGGAAATAATGTGCTTTGCGGGTGGATCGAATCTATTAACAGTGTTTGTCTGGAAAATTAAAATTCTGGTTTATCTTTTACAGCGTTGTATCGTTAAAAAGTATCACCTCAAGAACGCTTCGTTTTGTCAATGTTTATTGCTGTACAGACTTATTTTTTTTTTGTGAAAATATTGAAGACCTTCCGTGGCTTAGTTGTTTAGGTGACTATGGTCTAACGGTTTCGTTTACCGAATAGATATGACCAAAGTCATAGGTATCCTTATACTCTCGAACATTAGGCGGAAAAAGTGCATGTGTCGTTCGAGGGGAGTAGCACAATGCGGAGTTCGAACCGACGACTTCCGCGCGGCCATGCGCCTAAAAGGAATATGAAAATTCAGAGGTTTTACTTTAAGAACATATTACATTTGGATTTATGTTATTCTGTTATTTATATGCTACTAACGACAGGTTGTACCAGATCTTATCTGACTATCTTCAGTGGACCAAGAAAAATATAGAGAGGACCTGAATACATGCTATAGAAATGTATACTTTGAGACGAATACGTGGAATGACAATAACATATATGACAGAATACGAAATGTAGTAACTAGGGATAAATGTGAACTTAATACAGATCTTACTTTGATGTATAGAAGTGAAATGTGGACATGGAAGAATACTGAGAGGAGCCGAATACATGCTGTAGAAATGCGTGGAATGAGAATAATACGTGAAGTGAGAATGTATGACAGAATACGGAATTAAGTGATTAGGGATGAATGTGAAAGGCTGATGTGTTGAGTACGATGAAGAAGAGCACTCTGAGATGAGATGATAAGTAGAAGATATGTAGGAGAAAGACCAAGGAAGTATTATTGGTTAAAGTGTATGATATTTTGAAAGAAGGAAACGTAGAAGATCAGGGTAATCGTAGAAATTGTGTGCGAAGGTGTATGAATGATGAAGAGAAGAAGGATGTGTGTCGAGATATGCGAGTCTGGCGCTCTGTCCTTTGCGCCTAGCCCAACAATTTAATAACGTGATGATATGCATGTATCTATGATATGTGTACAATTCACTCATATACGATAAAAAATGTTTTTAAATAAATAATGTCCTCGGTAAAAAAAGTATGTAAAATGAAGTTAAAAATGAATTTATAAATTAAACTTTGAAGGGCTGGTTGGCTAAACGTTCTCGCGTGTCGCGAGGTCCATTTATTTTTAATGGCAGAGGGCAGAGCAGGTCGTAGAGTGAACCCCGCTCCATACTCGGGTATCCCAGGCCCGGCTCCACTCGAGATAGGAGTGGTGAGTACAAGGTCTCACTTTCCTTACTCTGATGTGAAGTGGCGCGCTGAGCACCCTAGATGGAGAAGAGTAAATATGTTCACGGATACTCGAATTGACCACCCAGTACCAACGAGAAATTTGAGCAATAAAAATAAAATGTTAAGATTAATTGCGACATATATTAAAAAAAAAAAAAAAAGGAAAATTTTGTTAAAAGGTGTTTTTGACGGAGACCAAGGAGAAAGCTAATCAATAAAAACAAAATTTTGATGTAAATTTAGCGTTTTATTAAAGCATTAAATTTTGTTAAAAAGTATATGATTGTCTATTGGCCTTTACCAGTTCACCACTCTTTTTTTTACGTCGTCCTTTACTGTCCATGCAGTGAGACTCTGGAATCAGTTACAAACCAATATAAGACTCGCTTCGCCCTTGGCATGCTTTAAGAAACGACTGAAAAAACTATAAATCTCTAGTCAGTAAAATAATGTGTTTCATTCCTGATTTTTCTTTTCCTTTCCTCTCCACCATCCCTTCCTTTCCTTTTGATTGATGTAATCTCACTTTATATGAAAAATAATGTTTGGGTGATTGTCCGTCTTTGTGGGGTTCGTGGGTATGGATAGTCATTTGAATGATTTATGCGACCACGTAACTTGCTTAATTTACTTTTGTCTGGTTGGTTGGAATAGATTGCCGCCTGGCAACAAGCCCGCCAGATTGTATTTGCAATAAAAGTATTAAATAAATAAAATAAATATGATTTTATTTTGTCTTTGTTTTGTGTACATTGTTAAACAAGGTACATCTGGCGGGCATATCGTATAACAGTATTTCTTTTGGATACATTAAACTATTTAATCCAAGTTGTATTTTTATTTTCGAGGGTAAATAGAAAATTTAACATAGTCTGGTGAATTTTTTTTCGATAAAGTTATAATAATAATAATAAATATACCACTTATACAGCGCTGTTTAGATAACATATTCTCTTCAAGAGCGCTTTGACTCGGAACGTACGAGGAAAAATACATAGTGCAAAAGTGAGTGGAAGGCGTGATAAGAGAAGATCAAGGAAACTGTGATTGAATCAGATAAATTACATTTTGAAATAAGAGAATGTAAAATGTCAAAAAAATCATAAGACCTGTGTTAGAAGTTGTAGAAGAGCGAAATATTTTTGACATTACGGGGATATATTATATAATACAATATTATAATACTTTTTATTCGTGACTTATTATTTGGTTTATTCTCAAGATAAGAAGAGTAAAAAATAATAATACTTTTTATTCGTGACTTATTATTTGGTTTATTCTCAAGATCAAGAAGAGTAAAAAATAATAATACTTTTTATTCGTGACTTATTATTTGGTTTATTCTCAAGATCAAGAAGAGTAGAAAATAATAATACTTTTTATTCGTGACTTATTATTTGGTTTATTCTCAAGATCAAGAAGAGTAAAAAATAATAATACTTTATATTTGTGACTTATTATTTGGTTTATTCTCAAGATCAAGAAGAGTAAAAAATAATAATACTTTTTATTCGTGACTTATTATTTGGTTTATTCTCAAGATCAAGAAGAGTAAAAAATAATAATACTTTTTATTCGTGACTTATTATTTGGTTTATTCTCAAGATCAAGAAGAGTAAAAAATAATAATACTTTATATTTGTGACTTATTATTTGGTTTATTCTCAAGATCAAGAAGAGTAAAAAATAATAATACTTTTTATTCGTGACTTATTATTTAGTTTATTCTCAAGATCAAGAAGAGTAAAAAAAAATAATACTTTATATTTGTGACTTATTATTTGGTTTATTCTCAAGATCAAGAAGAGTAAAAAATAATAATACTTTTTATTCGTGACTTATTATTTAGTTTATTCTCAAGATCAAGAAGAGTAAAAAATAATAATACTTTTTATTCGTGACTTATTATTTGGTTAATTCTCAAGATCAAGAAGAGTAAAAAATAATAATACTTTTTATTCGTGACTTATTATTTAGTTTATTCTCAAGATCAAGAAGAGTAAAAAAAAATAATACTTTATATTCGTGACTTATTATTTGGTTAATTCTCAAGATCAAGAAGAGTAAAAAATAATAATACTTTTTATTCGTGACTTATTATTTGGTTTATTCTCAAGATCAAGAAGAGTAGAAAATAATAATACTTTTTATTCGTGACTTATTATTTGGTTAATTCTCAAGATAAGAAGAGTAAAAAATAATAATACTTTTTATTCGTGACTTATTATTTGGTTTATTCTCAAGATCAAGAAGAGTAAAAAATAATAATACTTTATATTTGTGACTTATTATTTGGTTTATTCTCAAGATCAAGAAGAATAAAAAATAATAATACTTTTTATTCGTGACTTATTATTTGGTTTATTCTCAAGATCAAGAAGAGTAAAAAATAATAATACTTTATATTTGTGACTTATTATTTGGTTTATTCTCAAGATCAAGAAGAGTAAAAAATAATAATACTTTTTATTCGTGACTTATTATTTGGTTTATTCTCAAGATCAAGAAGAGTAAAAAATAATAATACTTTATATTTGTGACTTATTATTTGGTTTATTCTCAAGATCAAGAAGAGTTAAAAATAATAATACTTTTTATTCGTGACTTATTATTTGGTTTATTCTCAAGATCAAGAAGAGTAAAAAATAATAATACTTTATATTTGTGACTTATTATTTGGTTTATTCTCAAGATCAAGAAGAGTAAAAAATAATAATACTTTTTATTCGTGACTTATTATTTGGTTTATTCTCAAGATCAAGAAGAGTAGAAAATAATAATACTTTTTATTCGTGACTTATTATTTGGTTAATTCTCAAGATCAAGAAGAGTAAAAAATAATAATACTTTTTATTCGTGACTTATTATTTAGTTTATTCTCAAGATCAAGAAGAGTAAAAAATAATAATACTTTTTATTCGTGACTTATTATTTGGTTAATTCTCAAGATCAAGAAGAGTAAAAAATAATAATACTTTTTATTCGTGACTTATTATTTAGTTTATTCTCAAGATCAAGAAGAGTAAAAAAAAATAATACTTTATATTCGTGACTTATTATTTGGTTTATTCTCAAGATCAAGAAGAGTAGAAAATAATAATACTTTTTATTCGTGACTTATTATTTGGTTAATTCTCAAGATCAAGAAGAGTAAAAAATAATAATACTTTTTATTCGTGACTTATTATTTAGTTTATTCTCAAGATCAAGAAGAGTAAAAAATAATAATACTTTTTATTCGTGACTTATTATTTGGTTAATTCTCAAGATCAAGAAGAGTAAAAAATAATAATACTTTTTATTCGTGACTTATTATTTAGTTTATTCTCAAGATCAAGAAGAGTAAAAAATAATAATACTTTTTATTCGTGACTTATTATTTGGTTTATTCTCAAGATCAAGAAGAGTAAAAAATAATAATACTTTATATTTGTGACTTATTATTTGGTTTATTCTCAAGATCAAGAAGAGTAAAAAATAATAATACTTTTTATTCGTGACTTATTATTTGGTTTATTCTCAAGATCAAGAAGAGTAAAAAATAATAATACTTTATATTTGTGACTTATTATTTGGTTTATTCTCAAGATCAAGAAGAGTAAAAAATAATAATACTTTTTATTCGTGACTTATTATTTGGTTTATTCTCAAGATCAAGAAGAGTAAAAAATAATAATACTTTATATTTGTGACTTATTATTTGGTTTATTCTCAAGATCAAGAAGAGTAAAAAATAATAATACTTTTTATTCGTGACTTATTATTTGGTTTATTCTCAAGATCAAGAAGAGTAAAAAATAATAATACTTTATATTTGTGACTTATTATTTGGTTTATTCTCAAGATCAAGAAGAGTAAAAAATAATAATACTTTTTATTCGTGACTTATTATTTGGTTTATTCTCAAGATCAAGAAGAGTAGAAAATAATAATACTTTTTATTCGTGACTTATTATTTGGTTAATTCTCAAGATCAAGAAGAGTAAAAAATAATAATACTTTTTATTCGTGACTTATTATTTAGTTTATTCTCAAGATCAAGAAGAGTAAAAAATAATAATACTTTTTATTCGTGACTTATTATTTGGTTAATTCTCAAGATCAAGAAGAGTAAAAAATAATAATAGTTTTTATTCGTGACTTATTATTTAGTTTATTCTCAAGATCAAGAAGAGTAAAAAATAATAATACTTTTTATTCGTGACTTATTATTTGGTTTATTCTCAAGATCAAGAAGAGTAAAAAATAATAATACTTTATATTTGTGACTTATTATTTGGTTTATTCTCAAGATCAAGAAGAGTAAAAAATAATAATACTTTTTATTCGTGACTTATTATTTGGTTTATTCTCAAGATCAAGAAGAGTAAAAAATAATAATACTTTATATTTGTGACTTATTATTTGGTTTATTCTCAAGATCAAGAAGAATAAAAAATAATAATACTTTTTATTCGTGACTTATTATTTGGTTTATTCTCAAGATCAAGAAGAGTAAAAAATAATAATACTTTATATTTGTGACTTATTATTTGGTTTATTCTCAAGATCAAGAAGAGTAAAAAATAATAATACTTTTTATTCGTGACTTATTATTTGGTTTATTCTCAAGATCAAGAAGAGTAAAAAATAATAATACTTTATATTTGTGACTTATTATTTGGTTTATTCTCAAGATCAAGAAGAGTAAAAAATAATAATACTTTTTATTCGTGACTTATTATTTGGTTTATTCTCAAGATCAAGAAGAGTAGAAAATAATAATACTTTTTATTCGTGACTTATTATTTGGTTAATTCTCAAGATCAAGAAGAGTAAAAAATAATAATACTTTTTATTCGTGACTTATTATTTAGTTTATTCTCAAGATCAAGAAGAGTAAAAAATAATAATACTTTTTATTCGTGACTTATTATTTGGTTAATTCTCAAGATCAAGAAGAGTAAAAAATAATAATACTTTTTATTCGTGACTTATTATTTAGTTTATTCTCAAGATCAAGAAGAGTAAAAAAAAATAATACTTTATATTTGTGACTTATTATTTGGTTTATTCTCAAGATCAAGAAGAGTAAAAAATAATAATACTTTTTATTCGTGACTTATTATTTGGTTTATTCTCAAGATCAAGAAGAGTAGAAAATAATAATACTTTTTATTCGTGACTTATTATTTGGTTAATTCTCAAGATCAAGAAGAGTAAAAAATAATAATACTTTTTATTCGTGACTTATTATTTAGTTTATTCTCAAGATCAAGAAGAGTAAAAAATAATAATACTTTTTATTCGTGACTTATTATTTGGTTAATTCTCAAGATCAAGAAGAGTAAAAAATAATAATACTTTTTATTCGTGACTTATTATTTAGTTTATTCTCAAGATCAAGAAGAGTAAAAAATAATAATACTTTTTATTCGTGACTTATTATTTGGTTAATTCTCAAGATCAAGAAGAGTAAAAAATAATAATACTTTTTATTCGTGACTTATTATTTGGTTTATTCTCAAGATCAAGAAGAGTAAAAAATAATAATACTTTTTATTCGTGACTTATTATTTGGTTAATTCTCAAGATCAAGAAGAGTAAATAATAATAATACTTTTTATTCGTGACTTATTATTTAGTTTATTCTCAAGATCAAGAAGAGTAAAAAATAATAATACTTTTTATTCGTGACTTATTATTTGGTTAATTCTCAAGATCAAGAAGAGTAAAAAATAATAATACTTTTTATTCGTGACTTATTATTTAGTTTATTCTCAAGATCAAGAAGAGTAAAAAAAAATAATACTTTATATTTGTGACTTATTATTTGGTTTATTCTCAAGATCAAGAAGAGTAAAAAATAATAATACTTTTTATTCGTGACTTATTATTTGGTTTATTCTCAAGATCAAGAAGAGTAGAAAATAATAATACTTTTTATTCGTGACTTATTATTTGGTTAATTCTCAAGATCAAGAAGAGTAAAAAATAATAATACTTTTTATTCGTGACTTATTATTTAGTTTATTCTCAAGATCAAGAAGAGTAAAAAATAATAATACTTTTTATTCGTGACTTATTATTTGGTTAATTCTCAAGATCAAGAAGAGTAAAAAATAATAATACTTTTTATTCGTGACTTATTATTTAGTTTATTCTCAAGATCAAGAAGAGTAAAAAATAATAATACTTTTTATTCGTGACTTATTATTTGGTTAATTCTCAAGATCAAGAAGAGTAAAAAATAATAATACTTTTTATTCGTGACTTATTATTTAGTTTATTCTCAAGATCAAGAAGAGTAAAAAAAGTTATTTTTCACAAAAGAGTTAATAAATAACTCAATAAATTTTTCATTGAAGGGTCATTTTTTGTCTTGAAATAACTGGAGAAAAGTTATTTAAAAAAATAAAAGGTGCGCCCTAACAAAATTGCAGACTAAAATGTTTTTTATCCATTTAGTTTAAAACACAGATAATATATGATACATTTAAATACTTTTTTCTCTTTCTAATATTTAGGTAAATCTATTCTAGGCAAACAAAATACAAAAAAGTCCGGATTTTTTCATCTTCTTAAATATTTTCTGGCATTTTGTTTCATAATAGTAATAAATTGACAATTTATATAGCGCCGTTTAGAGAGCAAAATTTTCTCAAAACATGTCGATTATTTTGACTTTTCATTTTTTGGAAGGTGCAATTCATCGCACTTTCTTGTGGAAGTAATTATCGATCTCCTTATTGTGTATTAAATATTTTGTTCATGAAAAGTCCTAATTTGTAAATAAAATGGAAAGCGGGAAGGGGTGATCTTTAAGTGTCACCATCTCAGTGTGCTCTTCTTTATCTTATTCAATACATCAATTTTAAGTTCACATTCCTCCCTAATTACTTCATTCCGTATTCTGTCATAAATTGTCACCCTACGTTTTATTTTAAGTTAAACTAAGCCCGTGCAATAAAGTTGGTGATACAATACTGTTGTGGATTATCATCTTATCAGACTTAACCTTTTCCTTCCTGTGCTAAAAAAACTCCGCGCGGACCGGTGCTGTGTATTTAATACACATATAAAAATGAGCGATTTAAAATCGGAAAAATAAGGATATTCATTAATTAAATTTGAAGTCAAAAGCGATAATAATTGAAATTTAATTGCTGAAAACATGAAACAAACATCGGCCGACGTTCACAAAACGGGCAAAGAGACCACTTTAAATGGATGTCCGAAAGCTACTGAAGCGAGAGAAGCGAGTGAACTGAGATTCTATTTCTTGCGTTCCTTATACCGAAGTAGAGTGAGAGTGAGACTTGAATAGCGTCGCTTCTCACCCATAGCGGTTTTTTAGAATGAATATACCTACGTCACACACTGGCACACGTTTGATTGTATTGGTGAATTTATTCCCAATTTTCGCAAAATATCTCTGATGTGGGCGATAAGTGCTAATTATTATTTATATTATTTTTTCATTCAATGCGTAAATGTATTACGGAGGAATACCTAAAATCTGAACCAAGTATTTATTATATTTGTAGATATTCAAGTTTTTTGAAGCAATGTGTACTAGTTACACATCATGGGGAAGGAAGAGTTAAAAACATTGGTAACACTACTGTACGTGAAGAAGCAACAACACTTGCACACATACTCGAGGCACTTTAAACTGTCATTAGACATACTCTTTTACTAAACTATATTTTTGTTTTATTCAATTTATTTTGGCGTACAATTGAAAATCGGAACTGAACCACCATTTACCAATTAGGCCGCGTAAGTCGCAGAGGAAGAAATTTCGTTTGTTTGCATTGACTACTTGTTTACCTTCTTAAGTGTATCGAGTCAAGTTTTTAGTTTATTAATTTTGAATATTTTACGTTTTATTCTCCTGTGCTCCTTGAACATTTCCTCCTTGTTTAAAAATGAAATCTAGATATTAAAAATTTTATATACGACTTCTGAGATTCGTAATATCACTTAAAAATTTATGGATTTGAATGATAGCATAACCCCCACAATCTAGTGGGCCACATAAAAAACTCATTTTTTATTCAAAGCTCAGAGAAAAGTATGAATAAAAATGGAAAAAAAGTACAGTTAAGGGTGGAAAAGAATAACGAAAGGTGAGAATGGTCCATTTTTCAGTCGTCTCCCTTTTCCCTAAAAAGCCTTGATTCAGTTACGTGAAAGCATTTTGTAAATAATTATTCCCCATTGTAGCTTTTCAAAAACACTTTGCTTTCGTATTTTGTAAAATTTACACCTTGACGGGGTGGGATTGAGAGATTGGGGGAGAAAGGGGTGGTTTTCGACCTCTCATTTTTTCTTCTGTGACTTTTAAAAGTGGAATACTTTTATGTGTATTGACGTACTACCTTGATCAAAAAGTTTTCGGACTTTATTCATAAAATCGAAAATATAAGTTTATTCATCAGAATCGAGGTCCTAGAAATTTCTAAGCCAGTACATCGAGCCGAAAATCTGATGAACAGTAATATCCCAAAATCTCTCCGCTCTTGGCCGAAATCGTCCCATGCCTCCCTCACCCTTCAGCCCCCAACCGTTGAAGCGTGTATATCGGTACCAGTTCGAACAGCATTTAGTCTTATTTGTGCTCCCCTGAAGATGGTGTGAAAGCCTTGAAACCGGTAGGGTTATACCGTTGCAAAAAAGTGGAATAAACAGTGTTTGATAAAAATAAATTACATAAATTTCTTCTAATACTATGAAGATTATCAATTTCAAAAAAAAAAAGATTGAAGCAGACGGTGCGGGGCGTTGAATCTTCTACATATTAACAATATTACTGATATGAATGCTAAAATTTGTAGATGTAACATATAATAGATCGCTGAAGTAAGTCAGCTGGATCAAAACTGGTTTTTAACAAAGCATAAAGAGACGGTTAATGAAAACCATGGGCTGTTTAAAACAGACATTTAAAATAAATAAATCAGAGATAATAAAAAATTGATGTCTTGTATATTGCGTCATACACATATATCCACAGTTCTCGACGCCATATACACATATGTTACGTGATATACATATATCGACACAAACAAAAATATGTCTTGAATATTATATCTATGTTTTAAACATATAATATATTCACAGCTGTTTACGCCATACACATATATGCTATACGACTTAGTATACATATATCCATACAAACAGAAAGATGTATTCATGCTAAGTCATAAACATATATCCATACAAACAAAAATGTATTTTGTATATTTTATCTACGTCATATACATATACTCACAGCTGTTTACGATATTTACATATCTGCTAAGTCATATACATATATCCACACAAACAGAAATATGTCTTCTACATGCTAAGTCATATACATATGATATATCGACACAAACAAAAATATGTTTGGTGTGTTGTATATACGTCATATAACATACATATATTCACAGCTGTTTAAGGCATACACATATATGCTAAGTCATATACATATGGTATAGTATATCCACACAAACAGAAATATGTTAAGTCCAGTAATATCCCAAAAATCCAGTAACATCACATATATCTATACAAACAAAAATATGTATTGAATACAATAACTACGTTATATACATATTCTCACAACTGTTTACGACGCATACATATATGTTAAGTTTTATACATAAATACACTAACTGAAATAGGTCTTCTATAGTCAATATGCTTATTTAGCTCCCATGACATACAATGGGGCCCCGAATTCAATAAAGGCAAAGGGAGGAAAACAGTTTAGGCAGTCGATCGGAGCGTGGTTGTTATTGCGACAGAAGTTTGAGTACTTGGGCTTGCAAGAGGAATGACTTGTGGAAGAGGTTTATGTGAGCTCTTGAGTGTGGTGTTTTTTGATGTTTTATATATTTTTATTCATAAAACAATAAAAAATATGATATGATTATATACGGTACATTGTGGGGTGAATGTTTTTGGTCTATCTGGAGGGATGAAGTGTGAGGAGTTTGATTTCGCGTGATGTATACATGTGTAATTGAGTGTCACTGTTTGTCAGGTTGATGAGAATGTGCAACGGGGTTTAGTATAATCAAAAGAAGTATCGATTTATTTTTTCATGCTATATGTCCTCAGTGAGATACCGGCAAAATCCTAGTTTACTGGGGACACGACAAATGAAAGGCAACAAACCTAGATCCATTAAAATTGAATGTTCAAATAAAATTACAGTTGTTTTTTCTCAAATTATTTTTATTTATTTTCATGTGTAAAGTAAATAAAAAATAAATTAAAAAAATATGCTTAGTCATATACATATATCCAAACAAATATAAATATGTTTTGTATATTGTACCTACGTCATTTACACATACTCACAGCTGTTTAAGGCATATATAATACATAACTGCTAAGTCATATACATGAATACACAAACAGAAATATGTTATGTCTTTTATATTGCATCTGCGACATATACTATGCGTATCCAGAAAGTAAGTGTACTGAGGCTCTCACGACCGGATGGATTTTATTTTCGACATGTTGGCTACACTTCCGTGTAGCCTGACCCTTCCCCTCCGCAACGAGACCGATTCGAGGTCAGTACGTTGAGAAGTGTCGACGCGACAACACGTTTCGTGAAAAATGTAAATCCAATCTCCCGCCAAGTGCGAAATACGCGGCGTCATCCGTTATCTCGTTTGGAAGGGAAAACCTCCGGTTGAGGTTTATAATGAGGTGAAAACTGCATATGGTGATAAAGCTATGAATCGTACGAGTGTGTACAAGTGGTGTCGCGAGTTTAAAAACGGTCACGTCACACCTCTTCACCCTCCACCAAAATGTTCAAAACCACAATTTCAGCCAAGAAAATCATGGCATCCGTGTTTTGGGACTGTCAAGG